>JASCZW010006718.1:0-84929 GCA_034211315.2 Aedes japonicus
CAAATTGAAATGAAGGTGGAACATTGTTATTTATTATGTTTGAATATGAAATAATCAAAAATCAGAGTATGGTCTTGTTTATTAGAGAAAGAAAGTGTATTTGTTATTTTCGGAACAGTCTATAAAAAAAATAATCCCATTAATCCATGTGCAAAAAGTAGTGTTGGGTGGTCATCAAAATTAATCGAACAAGTATTTTTATCTTTAATTTGCCTATATTTCAATTAACATTCAACATTAATATAGATCCGTTTTATCAACTGTCTGCAAAATGTTCTGACCTTCCGAGTTACTCAAATTTCTTTCTATTGAATTTCCGACACAGTTAAATTTCATCAGACTATGCTTATGAAATGTTTACGTTACAAAATTATTTATCTTCCGTAATTGCCACCACGCGCGGATGTATCGTCGATTTATTGGTGTGTCCGTGTGATGACCTATTGGTTTGCCCATTTAAAACAAGGGAACGTTTAATCACATTTCCTCCTTCGGCAAATTGGCGCTCCATAATGGTTTAATTGTGCGAATTTCATACAGTACATATCTTGTTTTCTCTTTTTTCGAAGCCAATTAATATTCATTTGCGTTGCTTTTGTGATGACCAGGGGCCGGGCAGCGCTTTCGATTTCCAATAAAATTCAAACATATTGGTAGACATGTAGCGATATGACAGTACATGTACACATTTAACAGTTTTCGGCTAGGAGATACATTGGATAATCGATTTTTTTTTTGTGTTAAGGAAAACCTAACAAATAACGGTAGCGCAAATGGACCGGGTTTATTGTTTCAGTTGTGTTATTATTTTCATCTGGAAGTTCAATTACAATTGACGATTTTCAAGTATGCACGTAAGTTCATTTAATTGACGGGTGCAGAAGTGATAAGTGTTAACGATAGTTGATCTGAAAAGTGTTTATTTTCTTTTTGAGTCTGCTGTGTTTGATCAGAAATTAAATTTAAGTGGAAAAGTTATGCGGTGTCATTTGTACGAACTGGTTAGAATTCGCTCTTATAGTTTTGATCATCGGTTGCTTTAACAGATATGTTTTTATGCTACTGGTTAGGAATTATCACCATGTTGTTTGCCTCCCTTGATTTGTATGTGCAGTACAGGGATATTGATAAGGGGAATTTGACAACTAAATTTTGAAGAAACACTCAAAGGAACAACAAACTCTGGAACAATCTTGGTTATGGTTGAAGTAGATAAGTTGTCTACGATTTTATGTTTCTAACATCCACTGAACGATGCGGGTTTACTTGAGTATGTCTTCTGTCATAACCTATTGCAATTGACGGTCATAAGAGTTCTGGTTTTCATAAACTTGTGGCGTTTTTATCTTGTTGTCCGTGATTTTATTTATCTACTTTTCAATATTTTGATCAAACATTCAAATTTTCCCTATTTCAAAAGTGAAACATTTTTTCTTCCTTTCGTCTTCCTAGGCTGATTTGACTTCTTAGACAACATCTGATATATTTTGTCATACAATTTTCTTCAACTACCAAGTATAAGTTTGAGTTTATCTATTCAAGTGCAAATTTGTTGAGTGACAAATGTGTTTGGGTTTTAAAATTGATGTCTCAATTATTACAGATTTTGCTTCGAAAAAGATGTAAAGATATCCGTAAAATTGTGAGAACTAGTCTATAGATACAGATAAATAGAGAAGGAAAGAGTGAAGTATTTTGGTTTTCAGATTGTAATGGTACCATCGATTTCAGTCCACGCTATTGTAGTTTTACAGAGGAAGTGATTTGTTGGTGAGTTTCCCAACAGTACGATCCAGGATGGAAAAAATTGCATCACGTTATTTCAATTCGACATCGTCGAAGACATTCAGGGCAAGTGTTCATTCAAACTAAGCCAATTTGAAGTAAAAAACAAATTATCTCGAAAGAAAGACAACAGAAGAGGATATCGAAAAATATGACATCAATTATTGGTGCTTTGCATTAATTCTACCAATTATGTTGACCAATAGAATCTTTTACGAATGACTTCACACGTTCACAAAGACTGTTTTTTAAGTTTTGATTACTTCTGGTGCTTTTGGGACTGGTTTTACATTTTGTTTACCGGTTGTCATGCCGTAACCTAGCAAATTTCAAGTAACACTGCTAATGAATCATTTATGTAGTTTGTGAACAAACTGATTAAGATCAATTTTTTTAAGGCAACTTGAGGTATCCTTACAAAAAAAATAACAAGTATTTTTACTCTTACATTTTTATTTCAAATTTGCCAAAAATGTTGTTTTCAGATAATTTCTATAACTTAAAAAGATAAAACTTTTGACGTACAAATCTTGGCGATAGCTCTTACCTTTTGCGAGTAATCAACGAATTTCTTATAAAATTACGCCCTTTTCAAATGTGTCTTACTCAATTTTAAAAATAACCAATCTCCAATTTTCTGAAACAATATGCAATAACAAAAATACTTTCAAATCCTGTTGAAAAATAATTTTTTGTCTGCCCCAACTAGAAAAATCAACATATAAAGATGCCTGTTTTGTTTACAAAAACCATAATAACTTTTGTTTGGCATACGATGGAGTCGATTTCAGCACACCAAAAGTTGTAACATTTATTGTTCTAGACAATTTTGATGAAAAATGTGAAAAAAAAAGTTACAGTGAAATAATTGATTTTTGTAGGGACACCCTAAGCTACGTAGGAAAAAGTTACCTGATTCGGTCTTTTCAAAGGGGACAGAATAAGTTATTCAGTCAAAGTTTCTTAAAATGATTTATTGCTGCTATGAGCCAGTCTTTGTCTCAAGTCAATTGGCAGTTCCTTGACTCGTGCTCCACTATCGATGAAGCGGTTGATTTTTTTGACGAGGGTTATATCAGATTTTGTTAGCTGAGGAGACCTACTCGTAAACCTCCTTGGTCTAACGCTCATTTACGGTACCTGAAACGTGTGAGATCGAAGGCTTCTCGTAAGTACTGCAAAACTGGAAATCAATTCACCAAGCGAATTTTCTCGACAGCTGGTACCCATTACCGAATGTACAATCGTCTTCTTTACAAGAATTACTCAAAACGAATCCAATCTAACCTTCGGCGCAACCCAAAGTTGGTCTGGTCATTTGTAAACACAAAAAGGAATGTTAATGGGCTACCGGTTGAAATTCAACTAGGCGACAGAATCGCCAGCACACCAGTGGAAAAATGTGATCTCCTTTCTGAGCACTTCAAAAGTGTATTCAATAACACCGTGCCAGCATTGGAGCAAGTCAGCGAAGCAATCAGAGATACTCCCAGATACGCGTTCGACTTCAATATTCCTGCGATTACATCAGACCTCGTTGAATCCGCAATCCGGAAGCTGAAACTCTCAAACGTGGCAGGACCTGACGGAATTCCTTCATGTGTACTAAAGAATTGCTCTGCAGTGTTTGCGATTCCTCTTTAGAAGATTTTCAATATCTCGTTACGCCAGGGAAAATATCCAACACGTTGGAAATCTTCGTTCATGTTTCCGATTTTCAAGAAAGGAGATAAACAGATTGCCGAAAATTATCGAGGGATCACATCGTTCTGTGCCTGCTCAAAAGTCTTCGAGATCATCGTCAACGACTTGTCGTTCGCTAGTTGCAGACACTACATCTCTCCTGAACAACATGGATTTCACCCCAGAAGATCGATTTCAACCAACCTTGCACCTTTCGTTTCCTCGTGTCTCCGGAATATGGCGTTGTTTAAGCGGATCTCAAGGCTGCGTTCGACCGGGTCGACCATGCTATACTTTTGGCAAAGTTAGATAAACTTGGTGTGTCAAATAACTTAGTTCGTTGTTTTAAATCTTATCTAACGGACAGGATACTCAGTGTGAAGATAGGCTCAGCTCAATCGAGCTACTTTACGAATATGTCGGGCGTACCTCAAGGCAGCAACTTGGGACCACTGCTGTTCTCAATTTTCATCAACGAGGTTGGACTGATACTTCCACCTAACTGCAGGTCGATCTATGCAGAAGATGCGAAAATTTATGTGGTTGTGCGATGCTTCGCTGATTGTTTACGACTACAGCATTTGATCAGTAGCTTTGAAGAGTGGTGTTCCAGGAATTTCCTCACTCTGAGTGTTAGTAAATGCTTTATTATCACATTCCATCGAAAATTGAACCCAATTGCGTTTGATTACATGATAAAAAATCAACCTTTGCAGCAAGTTGATACTGTTCGTGACCTTGGAGTCACGCTTGACTCCGGTTTGACATTTAGACAACACTACACGAATATGATTACCAAAGTAAACAGACAGCTTGGTTTCATGTTTAAGATCTCCGACGAGTTTCGTGATCCCACCTGTTTGAAAGCATTGTACTGCTCTCTCGTGCGTTCTATTTTGGAATTTGGAGCCTTGGTGTGGTGCCCGTATCAAAGAATCTGGATTGCGAGGATTAAAGCAGTCCAAAGAAAATTTATCCGTTATGCTCTCCGTCATCTGCCGTGTAATGATCCTGTCAACCTTCCAGCGTACCAGGATCGTTGCTTACTCTTGGGTATTGAAACATTGGAGCATAGGCGTACAGTCATGCAAGCAGTTTTCACAGCAAAAGTGCTACTAGGTGAAACCGACTCTCCAGGAGTTCTGGCCGAACTGTTCATCTACGCTCCTGAACGAGTTCTGCGAACAAGAAATTTCCTGCAGCTCGGAACTCATGCAGCAAACTACGGTCAACACGATCCAATTCGATTCATGTCATCGCGCTTCAATGAACTGTA
Organism: Aedes japonicus; assembly: GCA_034211315.2. Taxonomy (NCBI): domain Eukaryota; kingdom Metazoa; phylum Arthropoda; class Insecta; order Diptera; family Culicidae; genus Aedes; species Aedes japonicus. Next base: position 4,745 of record JASCZW010006718.1, read on the forward strand.
CGCTCTGTTTGACTTCAACTGTTCCGCTGAGACCTTCCGTCACCGGATTCAGCGTAGTTGGATGACGAGACGCTAGTTCAGAAATTGTGGCATTTACTACGTACTGGCATTAATGGCGAAGACACTAGACGACTGATTCTATCACGACAGATTATTTTAAGTTTACTGACAAGTTTTGTATGTACTAGAATTAATTTAGTTTTGCTTGCTTCGTATTCCTTCTATTCATGTTGATTTATGTAGTGCATGATTTAGAAATAGGGAGTTTTTACGCCACATGGCTTTTCCCTATTCCAATAAGATGTTAAGTCAGTTGGAATTATATCAATAAATAAATAAATAAATAAAAAAAAATATAGAGAAGATAGATTTGCAACTTCACTGAATATAAGGATCATTCTTGTTTTCGCTCACACCATAAGAAGGACCTTGTTATTAAAAACAACTTTGAAGAAGACAATTTTGCTCCAAAACTTCAAACTTAGGCTGTAAATGGATCTAAATGTTGTCCACAGTTAAATTGCATCACTTTCAATAAGCTCTAACATTCTGCCCTTTGGGTTGATTTCAACGAAATTTTGGGTGAAATGACCTCAGCGTGTTTTGTTTACACTGCGTGAGTTTCATTATGAAATGTGTCCGAAAATGGAGTCGAAGGAACAACAAGTGCGCGAGAACATTTTGCACGCGCACCTCGACAACCCACTTCTTTCGCACCGAGCCATCGGAAAGATGTTGAAAATTCACCTGTCGACAGTGTCTCGTGTCATAAAACGTTTCGGGGAACATTTAACTGTCAATCGGAAGAAGGAGGGTGGTAGAAAAAGCGTTCCGTACTGCGTGAAGGATCACAAGCGAGTGGCTGCTGCCTTCAAACGCAAACCCGTTTGGGATGTCGCGAAAAAGCTGCACTCGACCAAAAGTTTCGTGCAGAATGCCGTTCATTCAAAGTTCAGAAAGCTCCAAACCGCAATGAAAAACAGAATAGAACAGCTAAAACATGTGCGCGTAAGCTGTGCACACAAATGTTGACGAAGCCAGTGTGGACCATGGACGATGAAACACACGTAAAAGCGGACGGACGTATGTGACTGCGAACGACAAGTTCGATGTTCCAGAGTCTCTCAGAAAACAGCAAGTGCCAAGAAATTCATGATTTGAAAGGGGATTTGTTCGTGTATATGTTTTGTGGTAAACGGAGCCAGCCTTTCGTGACAACTTCAACTGTAAATTGTCAAGTATACATGAATGAATGCATGAAAAAACGACTGCTTCCGTTTCTAAAAAAAAACTAACGTTCCTAAATTGTTTTGGCTGGACCTAGCCTCTTGTCACTACTACGAGGATGTTTTGGAGTGGTATAAGACGAATGGTGTCAATTTCGTGCCGAAGGATCTTAATCCCCCAAACTCTCCAGAGTTGCGGCCAATTGAAAAATATTGGGCTATAATGAAACATGAACTTCGTTAGCATCATAAAATTGTCACTATAGAACCGGAAATGTTGAGGATATCGTTGAAAGCGGAAAAAAACGTCGGTTCAAGCGTAGTACAAAATCTTATATTAAGAAGAAAGTTCGGGCTTTTGGATTTGGTTTGGTATTATTTCGTGACAATCGGTTGAGAGACTTGTTTTTGAGGACGAATTAAAAGTGACGCAATTTAACTGTGGACACCCTTTACCTAACAAATCTTAGCCTCTCTTGGGTGTATACTCAATTTTGCGATAGACTGTACTTCCCGACATATAACACAATTGTGCGTAAAAAAACGTTTGAAAACATTAGAAACCCAATTTCTGTACCTTTACAGTGTCTCCAGTACAGTTAAGAAAGACGTAGTACAACCAGTACAACGACAGAAATAGAAGATTTCAACTTTAAAAACTTGTGTATGTCTGATCTGAAAATGTCTGCGTAGTCAAAAATCAAGAGAAAAATTTTCATAGATCGTAAGTAACAATGTAAACAAAAATGATTTTTTTCACGGAATGATAGCTTAGGTATTCCTCAATATGTATTATACACAACATCATACGAATTGCAGCGAATTGCTGCTATACATTATTTAACAAAATTAGCCTATGTCACAAACTACTCCATACACTGAAGTGCTTTCTACACGCAAAAAAAAAACCGCAGAAGAAACTACCATTTCGAGGGTTAAATTTACCGCAAACACCTACAATTTTCACCTGAATATAAATGCGTTTGATTTTACCATGCCAGCGATTAGATCAACCATGGTTTTACCATAAACTTAGTAAATTTGACTGAAATTTCATGGTAGTTTTAAGGATAGGCGTAGTTGGGTAGAAAGGTAGTTTCTACTACACGATTTCTTTTGGTGTATGCTTCGCCCCGCGCTATCCAGCCGACTCATTTATGCTCCAACATATCTGGCAGTACTACAATTCTTTTTTTCTCTAGGCTGGCTCATCTCCCATCGTAGTCACTCAAATACCTTTTGGGTATTTTCGTAACTTGTCCGGTGGTGAGATTCGAACTCATGACTTTGGCGTGAGAGGTATGTGTGATAACCTCTACGCCGGGGTCGCCCCCTAGTACTATAATTCTAAATTTATACTGTTTGGCAACCATGGATTTTTTGACGTTTAAATAACGCAAACTAACGCATCACTAGAATCTCATCAGTGCAAGAGAGAGAGAAACAAAACAGTGAGAAAACAAACAATCCATTTGTGCAAGTGGTGCCAGATATGAATTTATCTTTCAGGAGGTGGCGAGTGTATTTGAAGTGTGCCAGAGTGTGTTTTTCAGGGTGTTACCGAGTGACTTGTCCCCTGACTAAAACACAAACAAAAGCTACATATTACACTATTACTGCTCTCCACATCCACACAAAGTTCGAATTCTGACGGTGGATTGTTTTTTGTTTACATTCAAAGTCGATAAAGTAGATTTGACAGATTCATGAATAAAGTTTTAAGCATCAGCAATTCAGCTCATGGTTTGACCCGATTTATTCATGACTTCATTGCGGTGGGACAATAGCTCATGATATCATGACTATTGTTCATTGTGTATATACTTAACACGAAAATGCAATATATTCATGAAATCATAACCTGTTTTTCTCGTTAAGAAGTCGAGTTATTAGTACGAGACACTGAAGAAGTCTGCACATTGTAGACGAAATACGCGTATCTGACAAGATAAGCAAAGGTAGTTGGAATTAAATGGAAAATACTAATTTTTCTTCTCATTTCTAGTTTTAAGAAGAACACATATTTTACAAAAACGAAAACACTTTTCGCGACGTTCTATGCGATTTGAAGGTCAAGGTTCTACTGGACGAAAATTCGAAGATTTACCAAATTCCATACCAGGACTACTCCTCTGTGGACATCGGTCAAACCTGCCGCAAAGTGAAGTTTTGCTTAAAAGAACTAGGGTTTTGACCATCACATTGACTGGAAAAATGCAACATTAATTGAAACAGTAAGGAAGCCTTAACGCATGTTCATCTCTGTTGGATGTGTAATACAGACATTTCGACTAGTTTGTTTCAACAGTGTGACATATATTTAGTACACCTTTGAATACACACCTTGATTTATCATGTAAAGAGATATGCCAAAAAAAAAATTATTATTAGTTCTTTTGCACTCGAAAAAAAAGCTCGTGGTTTTGTTTTGCTCTGCTGAGAGGTTATGGGCCCAGCGAAAAACCCATAATTTTCGTATAAAAAACGTCGTAGTTTCTCGCGGAATGGAGATTTCTCCAAATAAGGCACTGCGATGGCACCGGATTCAACAGCTGGAGCTTCCGGGTTCGGGCGTACCTGCAGCAGTTGGATGTGTTGCACTGCATCGAAAGGGAGGCGGAGAAGGAGCCCTTCTGGAACATTCTGGAGGCAGACGCAGCGGCAGATAAAGCAGCGAAGAATAGCCGGATGATAAAGGCGATAAAGACCCGGACGAAGAATCGGATAAAGAATTTCAAAAGGTCGATTTGGAATTGCCAATTGAAGATTCAGCGCGAGGGCGGTGTGGAGGCTGGTTTGCGAAGAAGCCGGCGGGTGGTGACTCGTCCAAACTGCCACGATGACTTTGAAATGAATGTGTCAGCTTTCGCTCTCAGCGCGGAAAATTTCGTAGATGGAATTCCTTCGGACATCAACGAGTTGAAGAAGTGGCAGGATTGGCCAATGTAGCCTTCAGCCAGGAAGAACTTGGTTCATTGGAGAGGAACGAAACCTGGAGTTTGATGACAGCACCCAACGGAAAGAATATTATTGACAGCAAATGGGTGTTTAAACTTAAGCGGAACAGTGATGGAACGATCGATAAGTACAAAGCCAGGCTTGTGGCTCGTGGGCTCACCCAGCGCCAGGGTTTTGACTTCGTTGAAACATATTCACCGATGGCCAAAATGGCTACAGTTCGTATTCTCCTGGCACTTGCGAACCATGCGGATTGGCAAGTTCACCAAATGGAAGTAAAGAGTTCGTTCCTGAACGGTATGCTGGAGGAAGAGATCTATATACGGCCACCGTCTGGCTTTGAGGCGGGGAATAATCGGATCTGCCGTTTGAACCGGGCCATCTACGGATTGAAGCAATCTTCCCGGAACTGGAATCATAGTTTTCATCAGTTTATCGACAAGCGTGGATTCAAGAGGAGTGGACACGATTTCTTATTTTACTTCTTGAAAGGTGACGGGATTGTTATCTATGTTCTGATTTAAGTAGACGACGTACTGATTGCCAGCAATTTGCTGAAAGCGATTCGAAGCTTGAAGAGAAAGTTTTCGGCAGAATTTGACATGAAGGACCTACAGGAGGTTCAGAACTTTTTTAAGCCGTCGTTGGTGCTGATGGATCATCGCTTACGACTCGAATGAACTGGTCGGCTGCCTAATGTATCTGACAGTGATTTCCAGGCCGGACATCTGTGGCGGTAAATTACTTCGCTGGCTTCCAGTGTTGTGCAAAGGAGGAGCACTGGGTACACCTCAAACGGGTATTTAGATATCTTCGGGGTACAGCGGACTATCAGCTAGTGTACCGACGATCGGAAGCGGAATCACTTACGGTGTTTGCGGATGCGGATTGGGGAAACGATCCGAATGACAGAAGGTCTGTATCCGGTATAGTGAATAAGCTGCATGGTCAGACTGTGGTTTGGTCAACCTGGAAACAGTCATCCGTAGCGCTGTCGTCCACCGAGGCGGACCTAATGGCACTCTGCCAAGCAAGCTGTGAGGCAACGTGAATTGTAATCCTGCTGAAGTCTGTTCAACGAAAAGTGAAGGAGCCTATCACAGTTTTTGAGCACAACTAACCGTTCATCTCAATCACGTCGGATCCATGGAAGCTGAAACGGATGAAGCACATCGTAATTCAGTACTGATTTGTTAAGGAGTTGATTGAGAAGGGTAAGCTCATCCTGAAGTATCTGCCAAAGGATGAACTAACTGCTGACATGCTGACTAAGGGATTGCCAGCACAGTGGTTCCGAAATTTCAGAGACATGGTAGGAGTAGCTAATTGAGGCGGAATGTTGGATGTGTAATACAGACAATTCGACTATTTTATTTTAACAGTGTGACATATATTTGTTGCACCTTTGAATATACATCTTGATTTATCATGTAAAGAGAAACGCCAAATACATATTATTATTAGATCTTTTGCACTCGAAAGTAAAGCTCGTGTTTTTGTTTTGCTCTGCTGAGAATCTCCAATTCATCCGAACCACTAATGTCTGTCTAATCATACCATGTCTGCTTAACTTGACAGAGCTAAGAATTCAGTAACTATTTCTTCTCTTCTGACGACTACGCAATAGCGTTCGAAAATTTGTGTAATCAGTCGGACATAGTCTCGTAGAGGGGCAGAATCGTGCCCGAAACCGGTCGACCAAAAGGTAATTTTTCTAAATTGTGAGAATGATAAGTGTTGCGTCTTGTCTCGCGTTGCGTTTTGTTAGTATAACATTGGCAGCTGCTACAAAAATAGGGTGCGGGACGGGTTTTCAGTAGTTTATTCAGTCCCTGGGGCATTTGATGAAGCTGTTTGTAGTTTATAATTAGAACTGCCAATACTTGGGTGTTTATCCCAATGCTTACATCTGATCTATCGGAACATACCTACAGAAACGGGTTTAAGAGTCAGAAAATTTCATAGGCATGGAATAAAGTTCAAAATCGCAGAGACTTATTACAAGCATACGGATTGTTTTTCGATCATGAAAATGTTTTCTTCAGTTCCACAGTCTGTACATAAACTTACAATGTTGTATGAGTGATATACCGTGCAGGTGTGCGAAGGCTAAATAAAATAGGCCAGTTCACGATTTGCTGTAAACGTCAATTTCCTCAACCCGCTGCTTCGTTTTACCCATCCGCTCACGAAAACAATCAACCAAAACATCTCGATTGCTATGATCACAAACTCGTCCACCAACAGGTTATGAAAATGATGTACAAAACCAAACTTTTAGTTTGTCATTGATCTTAACATTTTCAATGTTTTTTTTCTTATTTCACTTACTCTCACGGAAATGCAAGACAAACCGACTGTAACGAAAAACCGGATACTTCTTTTATAAACAAACAAATGTACGAAACAGCAGGTGCGCAATATACATGGTTGACATAAGCAACAGTGATGCCATAGCTGCCGCTCAACAGCAAAGCATTATTTATCGTTGAGTACTATTGAACAGGTCCGAAACATATTGTTTTATTGCATATGATAGGGCCAAATGATGGACAATATAATCATCAGCATAAATAAACTTCAAATGACTGGAAGAAACAAGAAACAAATAATGATTTCAGATAATCAAAATATGAAATAAATTTAACTCAATTCAATATCACATTCTGTCAACAAGCCCAGATGTGAGAAAAAGCTAAGGAAGACATTCCCTCCGGTACACGCGAACAAATGCAAAATACGCTAAAGTTAGCGAACTTGTTCAGCAGGTAGGAAACTGATGGTTTTATAGATATTGTATTTTAAATCTTCAGAATGACAGTAACAAATTGGTAATCAATCATGATTTATACATCGAATCATAAGCCCGTTAGAATGAGCTTATGTTCGTATCATTAAGAGTGAAATAATTTGAACAACTCATTAAAACAGTCACCCCCTGATTAAGCCGTTCCCTACCCTACTATGCTATTTCGTTGAAATGATTCAACAAAAGAGTTGAACTGCATATTAATCATAACAAAAATCTCTAAATTATATTAAACAGTTTAAGTTGCAATCCACAACTGCAATGGTATGCAATTTATTTCCAAATAGTGAAAAAAAAACCTCCCACCCGAAAAACGCAAAATCCGTTCTCTAGACACCATCGCGTCGTTGCTCCCTTCGAGGACAAACTTTACTGAAATAGAAAGATAGGACGCTTCTGCATTCCGAATCCAGAATAACTCCGACAAAAGAAAAACGACGATGCCTTTAATGCGATTTATCATATTTCTCGCTCTTCCATTTATTTTAATCACAGTCGTCGTCGTCGTCGTCCCATCGCAGCAGGAAACTATTTTCTCCTGGTGTACTGTATCTCCTCTATCCTAGTTGTGTCAACTCCCAAAAAAAAGTCCCCAGACGAACAATGGACAACCTGGATCCACACGCTGCTCGGTAGGTTGGTAGATTCGTTTTTCTGGCACATTCCAGTTCTGCATTCCCCGTTTGTCATTGCAGCGCCTGATTTCGTTTTATTCATGACCCGTACCGCCACTTAATAACACTCCAACTCACACCCTCGCGCTTCTGCTCGAGCGTGATTGATGTTTATAGAAGAAATCCAAATCAACCTCGAATCACTTCCTCTGTCTCTATTTGTCAGCGGTGAACTGCACCCCGACCGATAGGTATCATTCCTTTCTCTTTTTTTCGTTTGTTTTAGTTTTATGCATCAAAAATTTCGATTCGTGTTATTGAATTCAACGTAAAACGCAACTAATTTCTAATTCTATAAAATTTAAACAGGTTCCTCGTTTCCGTGACTGAGTTATTGATTCTTTTGATATTGAACTCAGAATCCATTTTTGTTTCTCGCATTACTAACAGTTTGAAAGAGATAAAGGGAACAAAACTAACGCATCGTTTTTTTTTAAATTCTAGCTACACGTTAAAATGCCGTTCGACCAAAGATGAAGTTTCCGGGCGCATCAGGATTGTCCGACGAAAAGTACTCACGCCACAACACGGCAAACTGCTCCCGGTCGACCTCCTCGGCTCCCTGTTGAAATGAGTTTCGAGAAGCAGAGAGAAAAAAAATTAGAAAAGATGAATGGTATAAGTCCTGTTGAAATTAATATATGTTGGTAGCTGGTTATGCCCAGTCTGGGTGAAAAAAAAAACTCTTTCCTGGGATAGGGTCAAACGGCGGATCGTGGGAAAGAGACAGTTGGAAGTTAATTGATTTTTTTATGTGTGGGCTTGAGCTAGTAGGGCAGTAGTGTTTTAAGGAATGCATTAGTTTACCTTATGCCTTGTAACATGTTGTATCATGTTATTCATAAAGTAATTCAACCAAATATCATATCTGTTCACAATTGCTTCACTGTGTTACAATTTGACAGCCACTTGTAAATATAAACATATAAAGCCTGTCCACGTTCAATTTCGGACACCAAAATAATAGCAGCAAAAAAATTCACATCTTATTCAATTTCACAGCCTACCGAACGCTATCGGACCTATCGATACTTTCTCTTCACATCTTTGGTTCCAGCAGAAATCGTTTTCCAGTACTGGGAGTCTTAATGGGATCCTTCTTTCTATAAAATTCTCTAACTTTCTTTGGTACACCCGCCATCAGGTTCCGTACGGTATCCTCAAATACTTTCGCGGTGACAAATCATCGGTACCATGTGCTTTCTTCTTAGTTTCGAAGAGTTTTCGCTTAACTAGAGCCCAGTACTTCTCGATTTCGCATAGTGACAAGAGGCCGAATCAGGGTTGACAAGAGGCCGAAACAGAGTTGAAGAGTCGTGACTTCTGATAAACAGTAGCAAAAAGTGGTCGCTTCTTTTTTGTACCCCTACTTATTGCTAGTGCCGGTAGAGACGAAACTTTTAGATTTTCGACCACAACTACATCTGGCCTGCCAAATCAAATACTTCTTCGAAAATTTGGGCACCTTCTTTGTCCGGAGCTTATCGGCAACGGCATTGCGGTATAAGAAACCAGACTCGGAAGCTGTTTAAAGTCATCGAGTATGTATGTTTCGTCGTTCATTATTATGGAAGTAAATGTTTGCATAAAATTGGTGTAAAGCTCCTTAACAGGATTTTTTGCAGTGAAATTTCGCTTGTCATCACGCATGGGCCCCCTTTTCACATTGTTCACCTTCAGTCCTTGTCCTTGTTCTTGCCCTGATTTAGAACAAAAGGCGTTCGAATGTCAATCTGATTCCAAGCATGTTGACCAGGATGCAGTGCCCGTTTCAAGGAAACCTTGATTTGACCCAGGACCCAGAGGTTATCAAACTGGTAGCCAAAGGAAGGGATACAAGCAACATGACCTTCCGCTTCTTCAAAATTGGTTTGGACCCTTCCCTGAAGACAAACGCGCTTGACCCTTCGACTTGGCCGGCAGCCATAATGTTCCGTGAGCTTGAAGAATACTCACAAATACAAAAAAAATGTGAACCCTCCGCTATATATCTGACGCCTACAACCGGTACGCCATCGGTAGTTATAATACAGCGTTAATTAATTACAAAGGAAAACGATTTCATGCTCCACGATATGATATTGAACCGCCGCGAGACGCACCTAATTTAGTGCAATGGAAGCCCTCGATCCCCTCACCGCAGTCGTGCCATTCCAGCAGTTAGTTGCATCCGTCCCGGCCCTACGTGTGGGTGTGGGGAGAGGGTCTACCAAAACGCTACTACAGGCAAGTACGATTTTCCTGTTAGCCCAACAACACCTGATTCGCTCTCCACCAGCATATTTCCACCGTTTTTGGAGGCACCTTTACACGCATGGTTTTTAAGCCAAACACCGGGACGCACGGGACTCATAGCTTTTATTCGATACACTCCTTAATAGAAGCCCTCGAACCCCCATCGTAGTCGAACCATTCCCGCCAGCGACTTACGGTCGTCCGGACCATACGTGTGGGTGTTGGGGAAGGGTCTTTAAAATGCAACCACAGGCAAGTACGAATTTGCTACTGGCCCGATAAGACCTGATTCGCTCTCCGATCGCAGCCTATTTCAAGCAAGTTTGACAACAGCACCTCAGGAAACAACTGGTGTTAGCCGAATGCTGAGACGCGTCGAGAATAGTATTGTGAAAACCCTCGATCCCCTTACTGTAGTCGAGCCATTCCCGCCAGCGTTCTGCAACCGTCCCGGGCCTACGTGTGGGCCTACGCTGCCCAGCCAGACCTGATGCGCCCTTCGATTGCAATCACTTTGATAGACGACTTTTTCTTAGCTGCCGTCGACTCCAACTTCGACGTGATAGTTCTAACCGAAACCTGGCTCAATGATCAAATTCATTCCGGTCAACTATTTGAAGATCAGTTCACAATTTTTTCGAAGTGATCGTAATCGCATAAATAGCACAAAATCTCGTGGTGGTGGCGTCTTGATAGCAGTTTCCAAAAGACTTCACAGTTGCCTGGATCCCACTTCTATTAGCCTTTCACTCGAAGGTCCAGATAACAACTACAAACAGCAAGTGAGTATCGACGCCACGTACTTACCTCCCGAAAGGCAATCTGATTTAAGCAGCATTGAAAACCATATCAGTTCGATTGACACTGTGTCTGCTGTGCTTTGATGGATGGATTTAGCCTTCATAATTTAACGCAAATAAATTCCACGTCAAATCGCAACTCGAGACTGCTTGATCTTGTGTTGGTAAATGAAGCTGCCGTATTGGAATGTGCTGTTGTCGAAGCCTCCAAACCACCTCGACGCCAATCATCCTGCGCCTGAAATTACTATTAATCTATCAATACCTATTACCTTCGCCGGCGTCGGTGGTGTAGTGGTGAGCGTGACTGCTACTGGCACCCCAGTGCCCTAGAGGCACACATGTTGCCATTAAGTTGAGAAAACATAAATTTGCCTTTGTTAGTCATAATTAAGTTATTGCAACTAATTATGATGGTGCTGTGCTAACGGGTGGCAACTAAAATTTTGGAATTTCTTTCTCAAGCTGTCAAAAAAAGACAAACATAGTTGAAGAAGATCTGATTTATTCAAATAAAAGATACATTGTCCATTGTTGAAAAAAATTAGTGAACATTTGAAAACGGTCAGTAGTCGGATGTTCGGCGAAGCTTCCGTTTGATGTCGGATGTTCGGCGAAGCTTCCGTTTGATGTCGGAACAGGATCGTTGTACGGCCTCCATGTCAAATTGCATCTCTTGATTCTACCAATCAACTGTTTGCAATTCGTGGCTCTCCAGTTATTTTTGTACACCAAGGAACTCAAAACCCCGAAGAAATCTTCGATTGGGCGACACTGAGGCAGATTTGTCGGGTTGTGGTTTTTGGGTACAAATGGGATCGAATGGGTATTCAGGAACGATTGTGTTTTTATGGCGTAATGCGATGACGCTTTATCCGGCCAAAACACGTATTGTCCATCAGCATGATGTTTTTGTAGAAACGGGATCAAAATTTTCTTCAAACATTCGTTCTGGTACACATCTTGATTGATTGCCAAACCAGAGGGCTTGAACCATGGCTTAGAAATGCCTTTCTTGGAAATGGCAATGTACAGCATCACTTTCTGTTCAAACTTATGTTTAAACTTATATTTTATGTTCGGAGGTGTAGTAGAACTATCCGTTGAATAGTATCGATCGTTTCCGGGAATCTGCGTCTTCGAAAGAGGGAAGTAGCTTTCGTCGTCCAAAACAAAACTTTTTCCGGAATAATTTTTAATCAACCAACGGCATTGGGATTTCAGCGTTGAAATCTGTGCATCAGTATATTCCGGGGCTCGTGTCTTCTTTCGGCACTTTATTCCGACTCTTTTCAATGTTTTGCAGATGTACTGGTGAGAACAGTTGAACTTTTTTGCGGCATCCCGTTGGCTCAGTGAATCCTTGTTGTTGAAGGCACGAGAAAGAGAACGAAGTCCTTTTGCGTCCATAATTTTGGCTGGTCTTCCACTACCTTGCTTGCGAGCAGTTGTTGGGGATCTTAGGATATGGTAAACAGCCGAAGTCGCAACACTTTCGCTTTAAAAATGTTGTACCGTATACGTTTTGCCGAGATTTCTGTGCAGTTCGTAGAACTGTACAACGCGCTCGCGAAATACTTCTTGTTTCGACGGCATTTTGAGCAAAACTGAGCAAGCATAAACAAAACAGAAAATACTAGCAGAAAGAGGAGAGAAAGAGCTAACGCATACACACTCTTATTTCTCTCTGAGCTCGTTTGTTGTTGAGCATAGAGGCCTCGAAAAAATTCCAAAATTTTAATTGCCACCCGTTACTTGGGTGGGTCTGGGTTCAATCCCAGTCGACGTCGGTGGTTTTTCTGAGGCGACAAAATCTTGTCACGTCTTCCTTTGGAAGGGAAGTAAAGCCGCTGGTCCCTGCTCATAGTCATGAGTCGTTAGGTAGGGTCTAGGTGGTGGAGTCGTGTCCTTGGCGTCGGTGATTGTCACCATGTGAGGAAATAGGCCGACGGAAAATAAAGAAATAAAAAAAAACCTATAACCTTCGATAACATCGTTGATTCACATGGCCTGAATTCACGTAGAACTGGTTTTGCTGCTATGAGCCAATCTCTGTCCCGAACCAGCTGGCAGTTCCTTGACTCGTGCTCCACTATCCATGAAGCGGTAGGTTTTTTTTTTGACGAGGTTGTATCCCGGGCTATATCAAATTTTGTTCCTCTGAGGAGGCCTGCTCGTAATCTTCCTTGTTCAAACGCCAATTTACGGTACCTGAAACGTGTGAGATCGAAGGATCTTCGTAAGTACTGCAAAACTCGAAATCAATTCACCAAGTTAATTTTCCCTACCGCGAAGGATATCTAAATAACCCTCTTTTTTAAGAACTCCATCCACACGAATCAAATCCCCACACCAGATCTAGTCAACGAACTCCGAACTAGCACCGACCATCCTCCGTGTTTGACGGTGGGTACGACACAGCCCGGGTTCTTTCGCTCTCCGGGGAGTCGGTAGACGAAGGCACTGCTCTTACTACGTGTCAAAATTCCTCTGTTGCGCAGCTGGCTCAGGCTAGATTCCTTTGAATTGACTCCTGCACGACGATTCATAGTGGCGGACTTGATCAAAAATGCTCTTCGTTGATCGGAGGCCGTCCGACTTACCCGTGGTCTGCCTAGACGGGCTGTAGATTTCCGTCCAACATTTACACGATGAATGATTCTTGACACCGTGGAGTCGTTGAGCATCATTAGAGAGGCAATTTTGCGCATGGATTGTCCTGTTGCAGCCATTTGTAAGATTTGCTCTGGCTTAAATTAAGCTGCTATCTTTCTCGTCAATAAACCTGTCTCATGTAATGTGACTACGGCTGATCGCTTTTTGATGGAGAACCTTTCCCAATTCCGCGCTGTTTGTATTTTCTTCTAAAGTGGATGCTTCTTGAATGCACGAGCATTTCTTTTTCCAGCGGCAGGCCGTCCCGATCGTACTCTGGTTACGCTTTGCCTATGGCGCTGAATCACTCGCACTACAGCAGACTGACTGATGTTTAACGAACGTGCAATATTTTGAGTTGAAACACCTTTAAAATGTAACACAACAACAGTGGATCGCGTCATGAGCTCTGGCTAAACCTGCCAGGCAAAAATGTGTAATTTTTTTTATTATTTATTACTTCTAAAAACTAAACAATATACCACAAATATCAAAGCTTCAATCTCTTTCGAAAGCTTAAGGGTTGTGATGTCCTTAATAAAAAAAGCGGATTTTGATTAAGTTCTGTTTTCTTTGAAGATCATTAATTTCCAAATCACTGCATTTGATAAACATTTGCTGCGATTACTGTTTGCCACCTGAGCAACCGTAGTTAAGTACTGATGTCAGTGGTGTCGATACACCACTACTATCTTCCCTCTAAGTAGCGTGGCAGACGTTCTACTCGATTTGACCTGGTAACGCATTTCCAATGTTTTCTCTTACCCGTTCTCTCACCCCCCCCCCTGCCCACACTCAGCATTTCGTACCATTATAGTGAACTGGGAGTGAGTATTTAGGTGGCCGCCACAGTTTCTGATTGCCTCTTCCACTTTGAATATGCACACGGAAAAAAATCCATGCCCGGATCCGTGAACTTCAGTCATGAATTCGAGAACAAGCTAAAATACACCGTGAACTGAATCACGTAATCGGGAACTAGTTCACGTTTTTGGGTAAAAATCATGAAAACGTGAACAAGTTCACGATCCGTTTTCATTTTCGTGAACGCTTTTGTTTCTGAGCAGTGAATCAGGTATCAGAATATGGAATAACTTCAATATGAAGTGAATCAGAGAAAATAAAACATTAAATTAGTGAACATAAAGTGAACCTGATGAATCACTTGGAGTGAAGTGAGTGAAGTGAATCGCTGAATCAATTGGACAAGAAATGGATCAGACCTGAATCACAAAATGTGGAATGAGGCGGTCCTGAATCACTTGATTTTGAAGTGATTCAACACTGAATCACTTAAATATGAAGTTAACCAGACTTGAATCACTTGAATGTGGAGTGCATCACACTTAAACTAATGTATAATTATTTGAATGTAAAGTCAGTCAGTCCCAAATCACTTGAATCAGACCTAAATCTCTTAAATACAAAGTTAATCAGACCTTCACAATCTCTTGAATGTGAAGTTAGTCAAATCCGAATCACTTGAATGTGTGGTGAATCTGTGACAGTCAGAAACAGGCCTAAGCAGGACTAAAATATGAAGCCCTCAATCATTGAACACTGATTAGGTGACCTAAATCACTTGAATATGAAATCAATCAGACCTGAATAATTAGAAAATTAGGTGGATCTGACTTGAATCTCTTGAAGGTGTGGTGAGTTAGTCCAGAATAACTTGAATTTGAGATGAATTCGTCCGGAATCACTTCTACAACAAGCCCCGCATAAACACATTACTCATATCAATTGGATATTTGTACTATATTTACACTTCCATTATCGCAACATGTTACGATCATGGCACGTATTTAGTATGTATGTATTTTGTATTTATTTATAATTGCTTCGATCTCACCAGTAATGTTTGATGTTTCCTTGCTGATCCTGCTTGTTTGTTCCACTTTTAGTATATTTTTCCGTATCTTTTGCTGAGAGCTTTATAGCTCACTCGATCACTCACGCCGCGAACAATATTTAACCGGAATAAAAAATAATGCGCTATGACCGACAATAAAGCATTTGGTGGTGAACTAATGATCGACTTCAAATATAATTAATTATAGAGACATCTAACCTAGCTGTAATCTTATTGTTCTTTGTTCTTTTTTCTGTGCTCACGCGATCACACACCACCGAACAATAGTCTAAGATTTTGTACTGTCTCCTTGTCCACTTTATTCGCCGCAGAACGCCAGTTTGCCGTGAACTGTTTCTCGCTCACAACAGCTTTTTGAGTCTTCTTAAGGATCCGCTTGACGATGGCCTAATATTTTTCGATTGGATGGAGCTCTGGCGTGTTGGGAGGCTTCTTGTCCTTAGGCACCACTTGAACGTTGTTGTCAGCATACCACTCCATGGCCCTTTTTTCTGTAATGGCAAGATGCCAAATCCAGCCAAAATTGAACGGAACAATTGTGTCGCTTCTGGAAAGGCATTAGACGTTTTTGTAGGCACTCGCTCAGACAAATTTTCTGGTTGACGGTTCCGGTCACAATGCAAACGTTGTTCTTCAAGCCACAGGTACAGCTAGCCTACCAAACCAGATATTTCTTCGCGAACTTTGACAGTTCAATGTGCTTGAAAATATCTGCCACCTTTCTCCGTCCGGTTTCATAAAATTCCTTTCCAGAAAGCTGTTTAAAGACTGCCTTGAAGTAAGTTTCATCGTCCTGTACCACGCAATCAAACTTAGTCAGCATCGTCATGTACAGCTTTCGCGATCGTATTTTGGCCGACGTGTTTTGTTTATCATCGCGATTTGGATTCACTTCTTTCTTGTAAGTCGACAGTCCAGCTCGTTTTTTAGCTCTATTCATGGTTGAAGGCGCCACTCCCAGTTTTTTTGTGGCATCTCGGGCGGAGTGGTTGGGGTTCCGCTCGAAACAGCGGGCAACTCTTATTGTCGTCGCTGTGGCCTCCGGCTTTCGATTTCCCCCCGGTCCAGTTTTCTTGGCTGTCGACAAACGAACACTTTTAATACGTTGGTAACCGTTGATTTAGCCACATTCAATTATTTCGCCAACTTGGCGTGAGAGTTGTTTGGATTTTAGAAATGCACGTCCAAAATGTTGATGCATTGCTTCTCTTCCTTCGACGACATTTTGATAATTGAAGTGCTTGTCTCAAAATCAAAAAGAGACATGATGACATGATGAACACGCACACATTTTCATAATAAGGGGTATGCAAAACTTTTTAATGCACGATGAAAGGAAATGCGGCAAGGTTAAGTCGACCAAATTCTGATCGAAACACCCTTTAAAGCAGTTGAATTTGGGGTGAGTCCTTCCTGAATCACTTGAATATGAAGTGAATCAAACCTGAAACACTTGAATGCGAAGTCCGTGAAATTTCGAAAAAAAAGGTCCACTGATTGAATGCCGTTGACCTTCTGACCAACTTTGCTGAAGACTAGATCTCTATATTTTCTCAGAATCACGAGATAGAACAAGATGAAATCTTCCATGCTCGCTAGCGCCACGTAGTGGAGAAATTCAAAACAAAACGGTTCACCTTTCGAATGCCATTGACCTTTCTGAACCACTTTGCCGGAGGCTAAAACATTCCATTTTATCAGAATCACGACATTACGTTTGCATTGAAAAAATAGACTGTTTCGGATGGTGATAAAAAAAACTAAGATAGATAATTGTTTTTGATAAATTTCCCATGGTAGGTAATTAATAAAACTTAATTGTAAGAAAATTCTACCTTACGAGCGGTCTTCCGGTAGTTAACCGGAACAAACGTCATGGTGGGCGAAATTATTTGTTTAGGCATGTTTTTGAGTTCTTTTTTCATTTTATTTATCAATTTCTCCTCCGTTTTTCGTGAAAAAACTGTTGGAGTAGATCTTACGCTTCAGGTTGGCCCAGAAATTTTCGATGGGACGCAGCTGGGGGACGTTGGGCAGGTTCGCTGACTTGAATACCACATCGATATTCAGTCGCTCTATCTCCTCCAACGATCGCTTCGAGTAGTGGGTCGGAAAACCGCGTCTTCGCCCGTATGGTATTTCTTGATGAACCAAAACTACCGGCAGGCATTTCGTACTATAAATTTCCCCGTTCACGGCCAGCCCGGAGCGAAAGAAGAGCGGCTTTGACATCCCCTTTTCACTAATTGTCAGCTACAGCAGTACCTTCTTGGGGCACTTGGTGTGTGAAATGAACTTCACATCGTAGCTTACTTCCTTCGTGGGGAAAGTAAAATACGAAGTGCCCTGCCAGTCGTTGCCATCCAGGGTGAGATAGGTCTCGTCGTCCATCACCACCACCACGACGCGATTCGCCGGGAAAATTGAGTTGACTCTTATTCAGCCGCCACCGCTGCGTCATTGTCTGCAGCTCCGAAACCAGTGGACGCGACTTCCGCTTCCTGACATGTATGATCATGTTCGCCAGGTATTTTTTCACTGTTTATAGCGATGTAGCCAATTTTCCCTCGGTCCTTCTCTTCAGCGTCCTTTGGAGCTTCTTGTCGCTCAGGGTCGTCGGCCGTCCGGAACCGGGCTTTCTTTCGATGCTCTGATTGATGTCTAATAGTGGCAAGATGTTGTAGAGCCAGAACGGGCGTATCCGGCATCCACAAACTGCCGCACGATGTCCGTTTTTGACGCGGTGGGGTGCCGTTCTTTGAATGCGCACACTTCTGAACGGAGTTGTTTCACTGTTTTTGCCATCACGGTTAGAGTTCGACTGATAGAGCTGTAACATTTTGTCTGCTGACTCATGGGTTACTATGATTGTTGCTGCATGGGTAGTTTTGTCAGTGCGGGTGAAGGTAAACCCATGAAAAATCGGCAATTTTTGTCCATATTTTTTAATGCAAACATTATATCCTTCTCTTGAAAGGATGTTACGCACGATGGAAAAGTTGTAATCGAATTTCTTTGCCAAATCACGTATGGAGACACTTGGGTTGCCTTTCACGTACCTCAACACCTTTCTCCACAGCTCTTCGTCCTAAGTGTCAGTTTTATGATAGATGCACTGTGCTCTATCCTCACTCGGAGTATCCTTGTAACGTTTGATTACAAGACACACCGTTGACTTTGGGAATTTTACCTTTTTTGCTATATTTAAGCCAGACCACGAAGGATTCTCCAGATGCTTGTGCACTGTTGTTTTTTTTCTCACTATCTATGGTCCGTAATTTCGAGATGTGTCGATCATTCGAGATAAATTTTTCACCAATTTCTTTTTCAATAAAACATCAACAAATGCCTGCCAAACGTTCCAACCACCAGAGACGCGGTGGTGTATTAAACCGTGCGTCCAGATTTACTTTGAATCGAGCTTGAGTGTAGGTAACTTGCACTAATGGTGGGTTCTTATCACATCACTTCTCAACACAAAAACAATGACCATTAAGAACATTGCACGAAACACAAAAAGATATCAGTCGTTTTGTACGAATATATCAGAAATTAGTTCAACACCAATTGCTTTGCCTCTAGCACTTTTTCATAATTTGTTTTTCGCAATCGTCATAAAACAGAAATAAAATCCTTCACACAATTTCATTTAATTTTTATCGGCAATGGATGAAAATCAGTCTATCCAGCAGTTTTCGTTTATCACACGCAGCTACAATATTTCCATTTTACCCCCACGCCAATTCATTTGGACTGATTTCGCTCCCCTACATATGCCCCTGTCTACGGAACACTATTTTCCCTGGACAGCTGCCGAGGGTGGCCAGTTCAACGTGTCTGGTGAGGTTGCTTTTACTGCAGCTCTCAATGTGATCGCAAGGAACAGAACAACGTTCCAGATTTTTGGCCAGGAGCCAATTAGGACACAGCAGCCAGCAGCGCAGTGACACCATACGGCACAACATTCGGACAGTTGCGTTGCCCGTGCTGCAGGTTAGAGAGAGCACCCGCGTTTTGCCGCTGATATACCCTTTCATTAAACGGTGCTAAGCTGCCCTAGTACTGGTCACGACGGGGCCGAGTTATTTTAATGAAAATTCAATAAATATTTATCGGTAGCAGGAACATGGAACCGATTGGAACGCGATTTCTGATAGGCGGACTACCGTCAAACTACGCAGAGTATATTTGTTTTTCTTTCCAAACGCCAGTTGGTTTGTGCCGATCGATGGCCGAATTTCAAACGATATAGAAACCGACTAAAGCCTTATGCGGTGGTATCATTCAGGAGAGAAAGGCATGAAACAAAATTTGTTCGTGAATAAATGGGAGCAATTGGATCCTGGCCAGGCGATAAGCTTTTGATGGGAATTTGAAGATTTGAATCAAGTTTTAATTACGTTTTTTTATCGTATGTAAAACCATAGACAGGCGTTCTAGCTCGAATAAAATAATTCAAATTTATTGTGTAAAAATCCATCTTGCACAGTAGCGCCACCTAGTCTAATAATTGCTACATTAAAACTGACAGTTTGACTGGCAACCCCAATCAAAACAAATCTGTGGCGTCATCTGTCAGCTTATTGCTACTTTATATCTTGAGAAAGGCATTTTTCAAACAGGTTAACTTTTCTGGAATCTACATCACGATAGGTTCTTAATAGAATTCGCTTAACTTGACTTTAATTTAAAGGCCAACCATAGATCTCCCTCCAATTGATGTTTTTATTTAGAATGTCCAAAACCTTCTTACCTGAGACATCTTCCGGAAAGCCTGCTGACATTCGTTCTTGTCCGGTCCATAACTTGAGCAAACGATCGAGAATTCTTCCGCATCGATGCTTCCATCGTTAGAAGCATCCTCCAGATCAAACATGAAGTTCATATACCTGAAACGGAAATTGGAAAATTGATTGGAAATTAAACTTGTCACGAATTACGAAGATTAATAGTAAGTCAACAGATGGTTGACCTTGCGGATATTGCATGAGGCTGGAATCAACCAAAAACTAATTTCAATGTCTGTGTTCAACTGCATTTCGAAACAAAACTTCACGATTGCTATGGTTACAGCTTAGGTTGAGGTTTTTCTGCTGGGAATTGGAACAAATCGAGGTTATGTTTCCCGTCTTTTAGTTAATACAGAAAATTGACTTAACTTCTTGCAATAAAATGGATGTGGCATTTTGACAATAAACCCGACCAAGTTGGTTAGCTCGAATAAATAAATTTTACATGAAACATTCAAGCAACCGCACACAAACAAGAAACGTTAGTTAATACCAAGACCAACCATCAATTTCTGTGCCATTGTGTCGTTGATTAATTGCAAAGAAGATTAAGTCGAAACGGTGCAAAATTATGTCCTCACACATAAATCTCAACAGAATCGTTATTCGTTATCTTCTGTCGAGGAAGGATTGCGTTTATCATCCCCATGATGGAACAACGCCATTGAAAAGTTGACGATTCTCAGTTCGATCGTACACTAACCCTTTCAATAAATACTGCCTAACAAAGAGTGAAGTAAGGGCCATAAAAATTCAAATGAATTCCGTCACCCACCCTGAGCCTGGGCAGGAAAGCCATATTTTACTGGCCACTCTGCCGTTTGTTTGGGGTGGAGGCACTTGGGATGATGCTTGGTAAATCGACTTTATTGCGGTTGTGAGGTGGTAGGATGGAGGAGGGGAAACCGTCGGATTTGAGTTTTTATTGAATTCTAGATAATCAAGTTGAAAGATTGTGTTTTTTTTTCATCAATAGTGATCATCACTGTTAAACCTCCTAGTTTCAAAATACCAAATACACAAGTTAAGCAGTAAATTTTAAGCTGAAGATGAGAGTTGGAAAAACTCTATCACACCAAATACCAAATACCTTTGTATATGTTTGACTAGAATCGCATTCAATTAACTCGGTGGAAAATGGATTCTGCTTGAAAGAGTAAAATGATCAATGTCTAACGTCTATGAACAAGTGTAACGAGCGTATTTAGTCGGTTTAAACATGACGAATTTCTTTAAATCACGTTTTATAAAATCCTGAACATCCCTTATTCCGTAGACGTCTTGATTTCGACATTTTCGTGGCAGTTAACATAAAATTAATATTTTGTTCGCGAATCGCTAAAATCAAAACGTGTCGCACGCCGAGTTAGTATTATCCAGGGACCTGGTAACCTTATAAGGTCTGTATCCGCAATAATCCGGACACCTCAAAACATGAATAAAACATAAATTTCGCATTATATTTCCGTCTTAGTTGTTTATTTCAGATTCATGGGATGTGCCTTAACAATTCGTGAAGACAAAACATAGTTATTCGGTATTTGCATGAAACTTTCGAACTATACGTTTAACTCCGTCCATTAGGGGTTGTACAGACTCTTCAGAAATCCAAATTTGCTGGAAGTGTTTGATATTTCTGATTTCTTGCTTCTTTCCAGAAAGCTTCCGCTTCATCAGAGCCCAATATCTCTCGATTGGTCGTAGCTCTGGGCAATTTTGCGGGTTTGAGGTTTATGGTACAATGTTCACTTGATTTGCTTGGTACCACTCCATCACAATTTTAGCATACTGGCATGATGCCAAATCGGGCCAGAACAAAGGTTTTTCTTTGTGATTTTTGATGAAGGGTAGCAATCGCTTCTGCAGACACTTTTTCTGATAGTTCTCCTTGTTGATTGTGCCTGTAGTGACGAAAGATTTACTCTTTTTACCACACGTGCAAATTGCTTGCCACACAAGGTATTTGTTGTGAAATTTCGATGCCTTCTTCGTTCTGAAATGTCCTGGAAGCTGCTTGAAATCCTCCAGGACATAAGGTTCATCGTCCATAACAACCCATGAAAACTTCGTCAAATATTCGCAGTACAAACGTCGAGCCCGTGATTTTGCTGCCAAGTTCTGTTTCTCGTTACGATTTGGAACTGTTTTTACTTTTTACGACTTAAGTCCCAAACGTTGTTTTGATTTTTGGACAAAACTAGGCGATATCCCTATTTTACGAGCAACCGTTCGAATGGAGAGATTTGGGTTTTTCGTTAATATCCTTTTCACCTTTCGGTTCATGACAGGATTAGCGTGTCCAATGTTTTTGTCACTTTTCGGTTTCCTTTCCACCATCAAACGTTCCGAAAATGATTTGAGCACATCGTGAACAGTGGATTGGTAGGCAAGTCCGTATTGACAAGTCAGGATGTGCCGTACGCCCGTACAAAATTCGCTCGCGCACTTGTTTTTCTTTCGTCGCCATCTTGAATACTATACATGAAATGTAAACATCAATCATAGTATTTTTCATCATAGACTCTCAGCTATACCACAGTGAGTTTTTTTTATTCCTACGTGCAATATTTCAAAAGTTATAATGATTTGAAGGTGTCCGGATTAATGTGGATACAGATTTTACCATTTACTAGCGGTAAAACTAGGTAGCTGACGTGTCACGTTGACATGTTTTCGAAGCCGACATCTCAAACATCACAAATGTTACAAATGTTAGTTTTGGTCGATGCAAACTAATTTAATGTTTAAAGTTCGTTCGGTTTGTAAAGTTCATTTTCATCGCCGTAGTTTGCCATAAGGCTTGCTTCATTTAGAATTGGAACAAACTTTTGCTCATATTGTGGCGCTCCTGGTGGACAGATTTGGAAGTTCTTGGCGCCCACGTGTCGGGAATTTTGTCAGCTTCACGTATGTATTTTTGATCGACTGTACTTTGTAAACAATCAACATGGAAGCCGAAAGAAGGGAAAAAAATGTGCACAGTTATTTGGAAAATCCATTGTGGTCTGCATCTAGGCTAGCTAAACAGCTGAAATTTCCCAGAAATACTGTATGGCACGTTATCAAACGGTATAAGGAAACATTGACGACGATTTGGAAGCCTCAAGCCAATCGTCAGAGTGACCGGAAACTGCGTGGTAAGATTTTGAAGACGATTAAGAGGAATCCCAATCTGTCGGACCGTGATTTGGCCAGAAAATTCGGTGCTACCCATAGTACCGTGAGGAGAACTCGACTCCGGGAAGGAATCAAGTCGTATCGAGCTAGCAAACAGCCAAATCGGACCATAAAACAGAATAAAGGGTGATACGGTCAAAATTTGGTCAAGGGAAAACGCGTGTAAATCGGTGAAATCGTTTATTTAAAAAATCAAATTAAATTTCTTTTTCAAGTTCAATTAGTATAAAATTCAGGAAAAATATTCAGTTAGGCTTCCGCTTTTCCAAATCCGAATTGCCGGGCCTTACGCTTGACCCCTGCCATCAGATTTTGTACAGCCACCTTGTCCACCTTCTTCGCCGCAGAAAGCCAGTTTGCCTTGAACTGCTGCTCGTCCTTAGCAGTTTTTTTGGTCTTCTTTAGGTTCCGCTTGACAATAGCCCAGTATTTCTCAATTGGGCGGAGCTCTGGCGTGTTTGGAGGGTTCTTGTCCTTGGGAACCACCTGCACGTTGTTGGCGGCGTACCACTTCATGGCCTTTTTACCGTAATGGCAAGATGCCAAATCTGGCCAAAACAGTACGGAACAACCGTGTTTCTTCAGGAAAGGCAGCAGACGTTTATTCAAACACTCTTTCACGTAAATCTATTGGTTGACAGTCCCGGAAGCTATGAAAATGCTGCTTTTCAAGCCACAGGTACAGATGGCTTGCCAAACCAGATATTTCTTTGCGAACTTTGACAGTTTCGTGTGCTTGAAAATATCTGCTACCTTTCCCCTTCCTTTTGCCGTATAAAACTCCTGTCCCGGAAGCTGCTTGTAGTCGGCTTTGACGTAGGTTTCGTCGTCCATTACCACGCAGTCAAACTTCGTCAGCATCGTCGTGTACAGCCTCCGGGATCGCGCTTTGGTCGTCGTATTTTGTTTATCATCGCGATTTGGAGTCACTACCTTCTTGTAAGTCGATAGTCCGGCTCGATTTTTGGCTCGATGCATGGTTGTAGACGATACACCCAGCTTATTTGCGGCATCTCGGAGAGATAGGTTAGGGTTTCGCTTGAAACTACCGGCAACTCTCTTTGTCGTCTCAGCGGCTTCCGGTTTTCGATTTCCCCCCGATCCAGACTTCCTGGCTGTCGACAAACGTTCCCCAAACACTTTAATTACATTTGTAACGGTTGATTTAGCAACTTTTAGCGATTTTGCCAACTTTGGGTGCGAGTAGCTCGGATTTTCGCGATGCGCGAGCAAAATTTTGATACGCTGCTCTTCTTGCTTGGACGGCATTTTGACAACTGAAGAGTGAATTCCAAAATCAAAATAGGAGCAACATTCTACACACACACACACCTTCAAAATGAGGGGTGTTCAGGTTTTTTAAATGCAAAATTGAAAGAAATACGTCAAGTTGATATTGACCAAATTTTGACCGTATCGCCCTTTAGTGTGGCCAAAATCCGTGCTTGGAGGCTATACGACCAGGTTCTGACCAAGTTTGACGGGTGTCTTCTGACGGACGATGAAACCTATGTCAAGGCTGACTTCGGGCAAATCCCAGGTCAAAAATTTTACTTGGCAACGGCTCGAGGGGATGTTCCAGCTAAATTTAAATTAGTTTTTGCCGACAAATTTGCACGAAAATTCATGATTTGGCAGGGCATTTGCAGCTGTGGCAAAAAAACGAAAGTTTTCGTTACAAATAAGACAATGACGTCGGAACTATACCAAAAAGAGTGTCTCCAAAAACAAATTTTGCTGTTCATTCGATCTCACGACCATCCCGCAATGTTTTGGCCAGATTTGGAAAGCTGTCATTACAGCAAAGTCGTTCAAGAATGGTATGCAGAGAAAGGGGTCCAGGTTGTTCCGAAAAACCTTAACCCACCCAACTGCCCCCAGTTCCGCCCTATTGAGAAATACTGGGCAATCATAAAGAGGAGACTCCAGGCAAAGGGAAAGGTTGTCAAAGACATCAATCCGATGAAGAACTGGTGGAATAAGATAGCTAAAACGATGGACGAAGAAGGTGTGCGCCGCCTTATGAGCTGTGTTACAGTAAAAATTCGAGAATTCCTTCGAAACCGTGACGAATAATTTTATCCGTATTTTTTCTTAAAAGGATGAAGAAAACGCTACATATGTATAAAAAAAGATCTTGAACTCAATAATAAATAACTGAAATACAGGCAATTGTTTTTGTTGCAATTCTATCTGAAGCAAGCTTTATAACAACTACTGTGAAATGCTTTGTATCAACATGTAGCACTGATTTTCACGGATACAAGTACTAGAATGGTGAGCAGCAGGAGTAATTTTCGAAGCATCGATTTCCTAAACATGAATTCCACTACGAAAGCTGATGACCTGAACCTGAACCTGAATTCCACTACGAAAGCTGATGACAATGTTTATGACCTTCATACGATAAATTTTAACTTCCTACGGGTATGTTCAAGACACTTCCACGATTCAGATTTCAACTTTAAAGATGGAAAAATAGTGCTAAAAAGACTGCAACATCTTTAGTTTTTGGGAGTTTCCCTAATCTGGCTAGAGCTGGAAGCTCCATAAAGTTTGTACGATTTTCATGTTTTATTCATTAGAAGTAATAATTTTTCATTAAGAGTCAGCTTCAAGAATCCGGATTTTGTGAACTCCAAGACAATTCTCGGGACAGTATTACATAACGTTTGCATTTAAAAAAACTGGCAAAAATTGCCGATTTTTCATGGGTTTACCTTCACCCGCACTGACGAAACTACCCATGCAGCATCAATCATAGTAACCCATGAGTCAGCAGACAAAATTTGACAGCTCTATCGGTCGAACTCTAACCGTGATGGCAAAAACAGTGAAGCAACTCCGTTCAGAAGTGTGCGCGTTCAAATAACGGTACCCCGCCTCGTCTAAAACGTGTGGCACTTTGTAGACACCGGATACGCCCGTTCCAGCATCTATAACATCTTGGCATTATTAGGCAATAATCAGAGCATCGAAAGAAAGCCTGGTTTCGGATGACCGACGACGCTGAGCGACAAGAAGTTCCAAAGGATACTGAAGAGGAATACCGAGGGAAAAGTGGCTACATCGCTACAAACAGTAAAATACCTGGCTTCCCTCATGAAGGTTGTGAGCTCCGAGATGAAGTTCACACGCCTAGTTCCCCAAGAAGCTGCTGTGGCTGACAATCAGCGAGAAGAGGATGTCAAAGCCATTCTTCGTTCGCTCTGGACTGGCCGTGAACGGGGAAATTTATAGTTCGAAATGCCTGCCGGAAGTAGCGTCGAACATCAAGAAATACCATAAGGGCGAAGACGGTGTGTTCCGGCCGGATCTGGCGTCGGCCCACTACTCGAAGCGATTGTTGGTGGAGATGGAGCGACTGAATATCGATGTGGTACCCAAGTCAGATAACCCACCGAACGTCCCAAGCTGCGTCTCATTGAGAATTTCTTGGCTTACCTGATGCGTAAGATCTACTCCAACAACTTTCTATCACCATCCGAAAAACGTCAAATTTTTTTAATGTTAACGTTTCTTTTTATGTAATCAGTGTTTTTATGTAATTCAGTGTTTTTTCTTGGGTAAAGCGTGCATTAAAAAAATCGAATAAATGCTTCGATTTTTTATGCGATTACCTTGCCGCCGGTCAGTAGTTGCTTATATAAACGGCAAACAATCCAAACATATTTATTGGCAAAAATCTATGGAAAATTCGGCATAAAATTGATGTGTTAACATATAAGTAGAACCTTCTGAGAAACACAAATGAAGTTTATGTTACAAATGATAAGAATGTGTGGCCATACATAGTGGTTATGTGTACACATAAAAAGTATGTGTGTTTACAAATAGCTATCATTTGTTGATCACATTGCAAAAAATACTATTGTGGACACATAGATATTATCATTACGTTTTTATCAGTGAACTGTAAACAATTGACAGCTCCATCAGCTTGTTTACGGCAGCTATGGCGAGAACAGTGAAGCAAAATTGATATCCTCATGCGGAAGCGTCAGTCCAAGCCAGCCGTGTCGGAGGACCAAGCGGGAACCTAGAAACAACGGCTGAAGATTCTCGTCAAAGACATCTTCACGGCAAAGCGGAACGTTGTGGTCGTTATGGACGAGCAGACGTACCTCACGTTGAACTGCAACGACTGGCAAGGCAAAGGCTACTTCACCTCCCCTACAAAAAATGGGATGTGAAGTGCATCGCGCACACGAAGTTCCCAAAGAAGATGTTGCTGTGGCTCACAATCAGTGAAATGAGAATGTCGCGTGGTGTCATGGCTGGATCTAGCGTCGACCCACTGTTCGAAGTGTTCGCTGGAGGAAATGGAGCGGTTGGGCATTACGGTGGTGCACAGGCATATGAACTCTCCTATAATGCCCCAGTTCTGCCCAATCGAAAAGTTCTGCTCCTATTTGAAGAGGAGAGTATGTTCAAATAATTTTGAGGCTTAAATCACGGGTTTGATCAAGAAGGCAACCAAGGAACTTGAGAATATGCCTTCAAGCTCCTATTTTTCACCTATTGGCAAAGTTCTGGCTAAATGCCATAAGTCATTTTTGTGAATTTGAATAAAATGCAATATGGTCTGTTAAAATTTCTTTTTCCATTCTATTTTACGATCAATCCGAAAATAGTCGCGTAGTTTTAATGCGCGACTTCGCGATTCTGTCGCCTGGATTTCTTTTTAAAAAGAACCGCACTCGTTGTTACACTAATTAAGACTAACTTTATTTCCTATCAATCATGCCACACTTCACTTTTTGTCTATTCAGCACCTTGTGCTACCAGGTGCCAAGTTCGGTCGGTTGCCCTCGTTGCCAATCGATCGAACTGCTGATGGTGCATCCGCTGCTGTTGCCGTGTGACCCATGCTGCTGACGTCGGTTGCGGCGTGGATGAAATTTGCCTAAGTTCGGCTGGCAACGACGTTAACTCGCGCATTACATTTGAAATCATCATTCCAATGCATTTGCACTCGTGATCTGAAAATTTATCTTTTAAACCAAATTGTGTCCCAAATCCATTGCAACCATAAAAGTGATCAATTTTTGAAATCTGTACCAAAACTCTGCGATTTTTTTTTTTCTTAAGTGCTTAGAAACTTGTGACCTGAAAATTCTTGCTCAGCATTAGTTGGAGCTCCAGATGATCCTTAATGATCTTAAAAGTGGTTGACTTATAAAACTAGACTGAGAAATCCGCACCTCTTTATTCTCTTAAGTATGCTTAACAGCATTATTTTAATGCATTTTTGCCTACGATCTGGATATCAATCCTTAGAGTCACGCTTCGGCCTTCTGGATGATGCGATGACCTGTAATAATGGTAAATTTCTTTCTTCATCCCAAGGGTGTTTGGGGGGATGGATGTGGGTCGAGACTTCATTCGTGTGATGCCATGCCTCATGTCGAATCATTATTCTTTAAACGCTCATTTGTACCGAGTTGGGCTGAGCGACAGCAATATCTGTGAATGTGGACAAGGTTACCAGGACGCATATCACATTATTTGGTCTTGTGCTGAGCATCTTTGAGTCAGATCTGAGCTTTATGATTCCTTTCCGGCTCGAAGTAGACAACTGTACGTGATCTGGAGTTTATGAAACCCATTTATGTGTTGTTGATGTTTGCCTTAGATTGTAGTTAGTTTATCCTGTATGTTTACTATAAGTATTTTTTATCTGTGTTTGTGTTTTTTTTCTCCAAAATGTTCAAGTCAAAAGACATCCAAAAGTTGTATTGTTAAACATGTTTGGCCAAATCCGAATTTAAAATAAACATGCTTTGAAAATATCCTTCAAATTACGACCCATCTTCCCATCCGTTAAACTGTTACTCCTATTAACCTCGAGACGGCCGCGAGTAATCGTTTCTATCCCCTTAACGTTAGTTTTAAGATAATGGATGTATATACATATGAAAATTGGCTCTGTAAACTTGATTGAATTGAGCATGTGCAAATAAATGATTTAAAAAAGTATGAAAACTTCACATATTGTCTTTCTATGTTACTTATTAGAATACATTTGTTCCTGTGATCTGTAAAATGTCCATCAGATTCATCTGACGGCTTTCCGGAAAATCTGGAACAACCATATCTGTTGGCAATTTATTGGATTAGTCCAAGAACTTCACAGTTGGAGAGGAGGAATGAGAAATCGCCTTTTGCGTGATATAATTAATGGATCCTTCTTTCTGTAAAATTCTTAATCTTTCTGTGGAACACTCGCCACCAGGTTCCCTACAGTATTGTCCGATACACCCACCGTAACGATTCCCAACTTCTCCTGAAATCATCGGTACCATATGATTTCTTTTAGTTTCGAAGAGTTTCCGCTTAACTAGAGCCCAGTACTTCTCTATTGGGCAAAGTTCTGGAAAGTTTGGCTGATTGTCTGTTTTTGGCATGTTTTTGACCTCCTGTGCCTTATACCATTTCAGGACGGATTTCGGATAGTGACAACAGGTTAAATCAGGCCAAAACAGAGTAGAGAGGGCTGTGACCTCTGATAAACAATGGCAATCCCTTTTGCAGACATTCTTTCTAGTACACATCCTTATTGATGTGTTGGGATACAATTGGGCACCTTTTTCACTTCGTACGCCTACAGTCCTTGCCTATGTTTCACTAAGCATGATTTTGACTCCCCACTTTGGCAAGCCACATTTTGCACAGAAAGATTGGAATTTTTCTCAATAATGGCTACCACCTTCCTGTTCATTTATCGGGAGCATACTTTTCGATTTGATCCTTTTCCAACCTTACAAACCTCAGTCAAGCGCTGGTCAAATGGTTTGCAAACGCAAAACACGATAATTTTTGGAAGTTTTAGTTTCTTGGCAGATCGCCTACCGATAAGTTCAGATTTTATTGCCGTTCGTACAAAATGCGTTTGCGCACTTCCACTTGATTTGACGCTATTTTACTGAATGCAACAAGAATTTAGATATGTTGTACCAGAATAAATGGAGAGTTTCAGTTGTCGTTAAGGTGAAACATTTCAGTGACCCGTGAAATAATTCAAAATCTACACTGAATGAAAAGTGTCCGATAATTAACGTGAACAGGCTTCACACTACTAAATTAGCTCTTGAATTGTGTTTTTGTAAAAATTAAAGCAAGAGAAAAGAAATTTTTTTGCAAATGTAGAAGTATGAAAATAAATAAAATATTCAACGGTAGGTGAATAATGCTTTAAAAAGTATTTTCAAAAATATCGATAAATCTGACTCTAATTTAAAAACTAAATAACTTTTAAAGGGTTTCCACGATGAAATTGCCACACATAAAATTGATTCGCAAAATTCGAGTTTTCATCCGATTGCCATCAAATTTTCAGGGATTGAGAAATAACTATTAAACTTCATTTTACCATTTTACTCGTATTTTATTTACAGTCCATACGCAAATGCCCGCACCTTGGCCTTAACCCCGACCATATGATTCAGCACAACCTGTGAATCAACCGTTTTTTGCATGTAAACCCATACTTTCTTCAGTTCCTCGACTGTCTTCACTACCTTAGGTCGTTTAAGAAGGTGCTGCTTCATAATCGCCCAGTACTTCTCGATGGGGCGGAGCTCCAGAGTGTTGGGAGGGTTGAACATTTTCGGCACGAAATTGACCTTATTGTCCGCATACCACTTCAGCACGTCCTTGGAGTAGTGGCATGAGGCCAAATCCGGCCAGAAGATTGTTGGGACGTTGTGGGCCTTCAGGAGAGGAAGCAGCCGCTTCTGAAGGCACTCTTTATGTACACCTGTCCGTTCATCGTGTCCTGGGTCACGAAAGGTGCACTCCGCTTCCAGCACGTGCAGATGGCTTGCCAAACCAGGAAATTCTTCTCAAATTTGGACATCTTCTGAGTGCGGACATGCTCCGGAACCTTGAACTTATCCTTGGCCGTGAAAAACAGGTTGCCGGGGATCTGTTTGAAGTCGGCCTTCACATATGTTTCGTCGTCCATGATGCAGCATTCAACTTTCGTCAGCATGTTGAGTTACAACTTCCTGGCACGGGTTTTGGCGGACTTGTTCTGCTTCTCGTCGCGATTAGGGGCCTTTTGTACCTTGAACGTTCGAAGCCCAGCCTTAGTTTTGGCCTTCTGGACAAAACTTCGGCTTAGGTGCAGCTTCTTAGCCACATCCCGAACGGAGGCGTTCGGATCTCGGTTGAAGGCCCCAACTACGCGGTTGTGATTTTTGGTGTTGTACGGAATACTTTTTCCTTCACTTCTGGGCTTCTGATCGGTGGTCAACCGTTCCTCGAACCGCTTAATCACTCGCGACACCGTGGAATTCACGATTCCCAACGTTTTAGCGATGGAACGATGCGAAATGTTCTCGTGATGAATGCGCAAGATTTTATCACGCACGAGCTGTTCTTTCGACTCCATTTCCGCGAGTTTTAATCGCAGGACTTAAACACTTGCAGGATGTAAATAATGCACTATGAACTAAATTCACCCAAATTTTCATTAAATTCTACCCAACGGTTAAAAAGTTAGAGCAATTTCATAGTGTGGCAATTTCATCGTGGACACCCTTTACGGTTGTTATTGACTACTCGAAAAGCCGTTCCAGATAGTTTCACATTATTTAGAAAGACACCAGGTGTCCGTGAGGGTCATATTCCTGGTCACTAATGCAAATATTTTGAAATGATGCAAAAGTATTTGAGAAAAATTGGCAGTGCTCTGAAATTAATTTCATAAATTGGCCTCTTTAAGGCTAGTTCCGAATAATTTCTCTGGCAGCCTTCTACCAACTGACCTCGAAAGTCAAAACGCTATTCATAAGACTAATTTCATAAATTGATCAATTTACAGTTGTTGCGGGTTTCCCAGAGGTTCAGCTGATGCCGTATTCAATTTTAAATGCCACAAAAGGAAGCCCAATTATCTACTTAACAAGCTTTTCTCAGAGGTGATTCTCAGTTTCCGGCTGAATTATTCAACATTCCATATGACGCCATTTTATAAAAAGTTCAGTTATTAAGTGAACGCTGCTGACTAACCGCGTGTTCTTCGCTGAGTAGACCATTGTATATATTGTGATATGGAGGTTGTCCGATCACAGGCACTGCACTCGGTGGGGCAAGCCTCGGCTCGGAGGATTCCAGTGGATTTGGTGATTCCCCCTGTGGGAATACCAACAGGAACGACGAAAGCTCGACTTGAGAAAAAATCAACTCATAGTCCTGAAAAGGACTCTTTGGTTTCGGCTTGTTCGTGGAGGAAAAAACGTCGGAAACTGTATAAAAACACTTGAAATATTTATTGAACTGTCTCATTCAATGGTTTTGGACTGTATGAATGATTTTTTTTTGGGACTTTAACCTTTTGGTCATTCGTCCCATCATGTATGAATGATTTGCGTAGAGCATGTACTTTTATATGTTTCTCTTCGCTGCTCCAGGAACCAATCAGCGCTCGCTGCGTTCTCATTGGTTTTGCTCGGTCGGTCGGTCGGTCGGTGTTTTTGCTTGCATGCTAACGCAAAGTCGTGGCAGAAAAGATCAAAGCTTGAGAGGTCACACACACACATATACAGATACATGAAACACATAAAATGTTAGTTTTTTGGCAACCCATTACCCGCGGTCTACTCGGGATTAGTATGGCGTTAGAGGAAATGAAATTAGGGTAGGGCTGTCCACACAATTTGAAAAAAAATCTTTATTTACATTATACCAGGATTGCTGAATTGTTTAGTAAGTTAACATAGTGTTAATTTTCATTTAATTTTTGAAACTGCTGCAAAATTGCTCACGTGACTGTGTGCTTCTCCTGTCGTCTTCCTGTCCCGGGTTATGAGGAAGGAAGGATGGTGATTTAATCTGCATTTTTAATAAAAAAAAATTTTGTATGTTTTGATTTAATTTATAGATGGATAGAATAAATAAAGGTTCTACGGAATCAAATTGCACCGCTTTTAAATGGCTGTAACTTTTTACCCGTTGGGTATTTTCTTTAGATATTCTGGGTAGAATGAGTTCAATGTGTATTTGTTTACGTTGTGTAAGTTTCACTAGCAGATGTGCAATCGTTGCGGGAAGCTGGTAATGGTACATTCTACGGTGTCTCGTGCTTTAAATCGGTACAACGAACGTTTGACCATCGATCGAAAAAAAGGGGCAAAAATGGATCTCCGTATAGTGTTAAGGATCACAAGCGGGTAGTTCCAGCTTTCAAGAGGAATCTCAACAGTTCAGTTTGAGATGTGGCGAAGGAACTGAATCTTACCAAAATTATGTACAAATCCAAAAGACGCCTAATTGCGATGAACGGCTGAATACGGTAGGTAAAACAAGTGCACGGAAGCTCTACACCCAGATGTTGAGAAGCCACATTGCCTCGCTATGGATGATGAGACGTATGTAATAGCAGTTGCGGCTCCAGTTTTTACTGCTCATCATAAATTCGATGTCGCTGAGGATGTTAGAAGGCAGAAGATCATTTGGCAAGCAATTTGCACGTGTGAAAAGCTCCCCATTCGTGACAACTGGAATGGTTATATGGGCAGATGTACCTAGAGGAATGCCTCCAAAAGCGTCTACTTCCTTTTCTGAGGTCACACGATGATCCTACGATTGTCTGGCCGGATTCAGCCTCATGCCATTACTCGAAAGAGGTTTTGGAGTGGTACAAGTCTAAGGAAGTCCCGAAGCATCTCAACCCCCCGAACGCACCGGAACTGCGGCCAATTGAAAAGTGCTGAGTAATCATGAAGCAAGCACTTCGGAAGCACCCTAAGGAACTGAAATCGGAGGAGGATATAAAGGAAAAAAGGATTGCCACGCAAAAAAAAAAGTTGTTCCAAATGTTGTACAGGACCTTATGAGTAGTGTTAGAAGAAGTTTCGTGCATTTGGATAAGGAACTGAAATTTAATTGATTGATTGGTTGAACGGGCGAATTTTGCCGAATATTTTTGTGTGTCGCAAGTTGATTCCGCACACCCTTTATTTATCTCAAAACAAGTGTCTAGCCTGTGAACTTAATAAAAATTACAATGTCTTCGGTATTTGATTTTACAGATACTTTGCACGAATTTTGTGGATTTGCCGGAAGTAAATTGTAAACATAAAATGTTTAAATAATTCATAAGTTCTCAGTTATTGAATATATTCGTGGAGCGACACGTTCAGCTTTTTTCTAAGGATTGTTTAGTTAATTTTGAAGATCAGTTCATAAATTTTTGACATATTGCTGCAAGTTTTGCAGTACTGAATAATGGTATAAGTATAAGTGTGTGGTAAAAATAACCATTAAAAATAGTTGATTCAGCATTTACTTTAATGTCGAAATAGTCCTTGTAATCATGAACATAGTCAAGAATACCATGTACGTAGTGTACAGGGTGCGGCAGAAAATAATGCGAAAATGTTCAAACTTGAGTATTGGTGATGAAGTTTTTTCAGAAGCAGATAATTTCTCATCTCCATGCGAAGCGCTAGGAGCGGACAGTAATTTTATTGCCAGAACGCAAAGACATGAAGAGAAAGTGTATTGATAGGTCCGTATAGGCAACGGCAGGCTTTGAAAATGAAAGATACAAGATTGAAAACGAGCGGAGGGCATTTGAACGGTAGTATCCGATCAGGCGCATAACCCTTTGTCATACTACCCTATGCAGGATAGGCAAGGGGGGAAATCCCCCCCTTTGGAACTATGGATACTCATTGTAGTAGGCAGTGACCGAAAAGTTAGCTTTTGCCTTAGTTCATCAAAGATTTTCCATAAGGGCCTAACTGACAAACGTAGACAATGAATTCTTCCTCGAATTTTGCGGGATTGAAACCACGCCTCATATGTCCTCCACGATAATTTTGAAGAGGAAGCGTTCTTCTATCCGATAGAATTGGTTGTTTACACCGATAGACTTTGTATCATGAGAAATTTACAGGAGAAGTCATTGTTTATGTTTGTCAGTTAAGCACTAATGAAAAATCTGGCATTTCCAAGAAATTTACGTTTGAAGTCATTGCTTACATTTGTTACTTTCGACCTTTTGACGATTTTGTCTAGAATAGTAACTTGAAAGATACTTAATAGATAGCAGAGACGAGTGAAAATTTCAAATATTACATCTGTCTCTTGAAATAAAGTGTCGCTCCACACACTTTGTTGGTTTATTAGAGGATCGAATCATTACATATTAACTGAATCCAAAATGTGTAGGAATTTGGAAAGAAAATGCGTTGAAAAGTACACCAGCGCATTCAATGCGCTAAAAAATGTACAAATAAATCCAATGCGCTAAAAAATGTGCAATGAATGCGAACTCAAGACCGTCAATATGTTGAAAATGCCATTCATAACACGTGAGGCTGAATCGAAAATGCATAAGTGATTCGCCCCTCGGGTTCATGGCAGGGGGCTAGTCAATCGGCCACCATATGGTAACACCCTGAAAAACACGCTCCGACGCACTTCAAGCACACTCCCCATCTTCTGAAAGATAAATTCATACATGACACCACTTACACGAATCGATTGTTTGTTTTCTCACTGTTTTGTTTCTCTCTCGCTTGCACTGATGAGATTCAGATGATGCGTTAGTTTGCGTTAATTAAACGTCAAAATATCCATGGTTGCCAAATAGCATTAATTTTTAATTGTAGTATTGCCAGATATGTTGAAATACAAAAACACCTTCCAACACCTCGGAACACCTTCCGACACACTGAAAAACAAATACAACGTGGCAGAGTGACTAACCCCTGGTTCATGGTCATGCAGGCTACATTTTCTTAAACGCAATGTTTTGCTTGTTAAAGAGTTATCATTCACGTCGCTCCACAAAATTTAACATCAGAGCATCTCTCGAATCATCTTCCGTGTCAAATTCCCCTATGAAAACGTCTCACTGTCAGAAAACGGAAAATCAATTTATATTCATGAGTGGTGTAATCCATTTTCGAAGGCTGACGTTTTAACGCAATCCAAAAACCTTTATTAAATCGCTGAAAAGCATGTTTGCGAATAAAATACATATGAGGGTGTGAAGGCAAGCATTTCCTTTCCTATCTGAAATCCGTAGCACAAACCACAACTCACAGGCGCTACTGGGATAATAGCAACTGCCATTAGCTCGTAATGAGGAAACAATGCCTACGGGACGCCTTTCCGTTTCCGGGTGGGTTGAGAGCAAAGTATTAATCATAGTCGATTAAAAATGCAAAGCGCCGTCTTTCCCTTTTCACCAGTTATTAGGGCTGAATGCTGAGAAACAGTGTTGATGGGCGGAGATTTATTCAAGGCAGTAAACTTACCTAAGTTGCCAGTCCAGCACGGAGTTGGGATCTCGAGCGTACTCGTCCCACATTTTGCACCATTCTTCCACGGAAACCTGAAATGGGAAAGAAGTAAAACGGATGGAAAGTTAATTTTCGAAGAAGTTAAGAAAGTTCTCTTCCCCCTGGAAAAGACATGGTATTTGGAAGCAATGGCAATGTTTAAATTTCATTTAAAGGCATTAGAGTGGTTTTTAAAATATGAGGAAACAAACATGAAAGAAAATTCGTTGAGCCGTGGTTAGAAGTCAGTTTCAATGAACCTGAGATGAGAAAGATACAATTTACATCAGCCAAACCTCTTCGTTTGGCCAATGTATAAAATATGACAAAAATACAGTGATTATTTACCGTAACACCATGGCGATAAACTTATGCTTAAGCAATTAAGAACTGTGAAGCTTGTTATACAACTTAGTGAGGCAGTAAATAGTCAGATCCAAATTAACTTTTCTAACATTGAATTAAAGAGCGAGTTTGCAAGAAAATATTATCGTTATCGTTATCGTAATATGAGAGACTTTTTATTTTCTGTAGGTCTGTATCCGCAATAATCCGGACACCTCAAAACATGAATAAAACATAACTTTCGCATTATGTTTCCGTCGTAGTTGTTTGTTTCAGATTCATGGGATGTGTTTCAACAATTCGTGAAGACAAAACATAATTATTCGGTATTTGCATAAAATTTTCGAACTTTGTGCTTAACTCCGTCCATTAGGGTTTGTACAGACTCTTCAGAAATCGTAGAAGCCGCCTTTGTCCAAATTTACTGGAAGTGCTTGATGTCTTTGATTCCTTGTTTCTTTGCAGAAAGCTTCCGCTTCATCAGAGCCCAATATCTTTCGATTGGTCGTAGCTCTGGGCAATTTAGCGGATTTTAGGTTTTTGGTACAATGTTCACTTGATTTGCTTGGTACCACTTCATCACAGTTTAAGCATAGTGGCATGATTTTAAATCGAGCCATAACAAAGGTCTGATAGATCTCCTTGTTGATTGTGCCTGTAGGGACGAAAGATTTACTCTTTTTGCCACACGTGCAAATTGCTTGCCGCACAAGGTATTTTTGGGAAATTTAGATGCCTTCTTCGTTCTGAAATGCTGTAGCATTTCTGGCAATACCAGAATAAAAGCCAGCCCTGGAAGCTGCTTGAAATCCTCCAGGACATAAGTATCATCGTCCATAACAACGCATGAAAGCTTCATGCGTCAAATATTCGCAGTACAAACGTCGAGCCCGTGGTTTTGCTGCCAAGTTCTGTTTGTCGGTGCGATTTGGAACTGTTTTTACTTTATACGACTTAAGTCCCTAAATTTGTTTTGATTTTTGGACAAAACCAGGCGACATCCCTTTTTTACGAGCCACCGTTCGAATGGAGAGATTTGGGTTTTCGTTAATATCCTTTTCACCTTTCGGTCCATGACAGGATCAGCGCGTCCAATGTTTTTGTCACTTCTCGGTTTCCTCTCCACCGTCAAACGTTCCGAAAATTATTTGAGCACACAGTGAACAGTGGATTTAGGCAAATCCAATGTTTGTGCAAGGTCCCGTATCGACAAGTCAGGATTTGCCGTACGCCCGTACATAATTCGCTTGCGCACTTGTTTTTCTTTCGTCGCCATCTTGAATACTAATCATGAAATGTAAACATCCATCATACACAGAGACAAATTTGGTAGTCAATTTTACCATTATTGGGGGTTAGGATGACTATTGCAGTATAGTGATTTTGAACTGACTATGATCATGGTCAAGACGCCAATTAAAAATTGTTGATTCAACATTTACCATAACATAGTCAAGAATACCATGAACGTGGTGAATTCGTCCATTTTCATGGTTATTGTAACCATTTTATGCAATAGTCATCTTGACCATGATTTAATTGTCGGTATAACGAGAGAATTTTTCTCAGAGTAGTCTTTTTCATCATAGACTTTCAGCTATACAACAGTGAAATTTTTCATTCCTACGTTCAATATTTCAAAAGTTACAATGATTTGAAGGTGTCCGGATTAATGTGGATACAGATTTTACTCAATATGGAAACGTTAAACCAATATTACATCCATATCCCTCAAAAGTTTTCGTCCTAAAATATCAGATTTTTTACGTTTGGCAGTATTAACAAACGTTTCATAAAGCTTAAGCAAACACGTGTATAACCGGTTAAAATGTCGTTTGCAGCTCAAATAGTTAGTAATTTGTAGTTAAAATATAATTGACCGTAGAATACTAGATAAGACTTAATCATGGAAAAAATGGGACTCCGACAAGATTCTGTTGGCAAATGTGTCTATTCACCGTTATTTTTTGCATTTCATTTCAATTTTTCAAGATTTCGCATTAAGATTGAACAACATGAACAACATCTTTCGATTGGTCGAAGTTCTCGGGTGCTTGGAGGATCGCAGTTCTTTGGATCAATGATGACGTTGTTGACAAGACGCAAAAGAAAAAAACACAGAGCATGTGTGCTTTTGGATGAAAGTTAGTAGCCGCTTTTTCAGGCACTTTTCGGCGAACACTTGTTTACTTATCGTACCTGAAGTTATACAGACTTGGCTCTTCAACTTCGACAACTTATGGTATGCAGTCTAGTATGCAGCTGACAATTAAAGACCTAAAGTTATTTTTTGCCATTTCTACCGAAGTAATTTTGACAATTGCTCCAGCATGGGTAAATTGTCAGTTTTTTCCAAGCGGAATAATCGAACGCAATATCTTTCGCAAAGAAAAGTGACAGACCCAATTAGATAACATGAGCAAACCCATGCAGCATAATCTTAGTAACCCATGAGTCAGCAGACAAATCTATCAGTCGAACTCTAACCGTGATGGCAAAAAGAGTTAAGCAACTCCGTTCAGAAGTGTCCGCGTTCCAAGAACGGCACCCCGCTGCGTCGAAAACGGACATCGTGCGGCACTTTGTGGACGCCAGATTTGCTCGTTCCGGCATCTACAACATCTTGGCACTATTAGAAAAAAATCAGAGCATCGGAAGAAAGCCCGGTTCCGGACGGCCGAAGGCCTTGAGTGACTAGAAGCTTCAAAGGATGTTGAAGAGGAAGACCGAGGGAAAAGTGGATACATCGCTGCGTGCGCTTGTCTAGGAGGTCGGTTCAACCGGTCAGGAAGCGGAAATCGCGTCCACTTGTTTTGGAGCTACAGGCAATGACGCAGCGGCAGCGGCTGAATAAGATGATCAACTCGATTTTCCGGCGAATCGCGAAGTAGCGGTGGTGAAAGACGACGAGACCTATCTCACCCTGGATGGCAACGACTGACAGGGCACTTCGTATTTTACCTCCCCCACGAAGGAAGTGAGCTCCGAGGTGAAGTTGGACACCATTTTCAATACAAATGTCGAATGTTAACAAAGCGAATTGTTTTACCGTATTTAAATCAATGAACGAGTCGAACTCAATGCTG
This sequence comes from Aedes japonicus, assembly GCA_034211315.2. Lineage (NCBI taxonomy): Eukaryota > Metazoa > Arthropoda > Insecta > Diptera > Culicidae > Aedes > Aedes japonicus. Next base: position 44,674 of record JASCZW010006718.1, read on the forward strand.
GTAGAGAAATCGTTAGAAAAGCAACTTGCTGTACATGCCCCAACCTCATTATTATGTTAGCAGTGGCAAATGGAGTGAAGAGAACGAAAGAAGATAATCAGGGAGTTTAGTTCAATACTCCCTGAGTAGGACAAACAGAATCGCGATGGCGTGGAATTAATTGTATGGAACTACCAAGAAAATCGTGATGTATGCCAGGTACTTGTTCGACTCGAGTCTTCGGAAAGAGTGTACCATGTATTCTTGGAAGTGCAAGGTGAAGTCGAGCAGTTGGATGACGATGAAAGGCTGAACGACCACCTATCTGAACGGGTTAATTTTGAGGCCCGCTACTGTACGGCGAAGAGTTTCTTGCTGTCCAAGCGACCAGCAGAGGCTAAGCAAGCGGCCATCAACGCGTCCATTCAGCATCCACCATCCAACCCAGGAACATTCCACCTCAGGCTTCCACAGATAGATCTTACGAAACTCACGTTTCCGTGTGGGAGGCGCTTCTAAAAATGTATGACAATCATAGATTCTTAAAAAAGCAGCTCTTCCACAGCATCAGCAACTTCCTACCGCTTAAGAGAGAATCGAGTTACACAAGCTCGTGGATGAGTTTTGACGTCACGTAAAAGCCCCAGCAAAGTTGAACGAACCCTTAGAGCATTGGGGCACACCCTTCGTAAATATCCTCACCTGCAACCCTTCTTGCATGGAAAGAAAAGACCAGCCAGCAAGACGATGTCAAGTACAACGACCTTGTTGAGTTCCTATACCAGCATGTACGAATCCTGAGATTCGTATCATCCAATTCAACCAAAGGTGACCGGCTACGTTCCGCCTTCGAAGAATTATATCCAATCCAGAGTCGCTGCTAACGCTGCTGCTTCCAATAACAAATCCAATTTCCCGTCATGTTTTTCCTGCTCCCAAAGGCACTTCCTCTTCCAGTGTCAAGCCGTTGCCAATATGCCTGTCAACCAGCGGAGAAAGCTAGTATTACAACACATGCTGTGTTGAAACTGCTTCCGAACTGGCCACCACATGAAAAACTGCTTCTCCAAGTTCACCTGCCGAACGTGTCAAAACCGACACCATACGTTGCTGCACGATTCACCCAGTCCAGTAAAAGTGCATCCACCTCAGCCGTGGCGTCGAGTTCATATGGAATGGCACAAGTTCCATCTATGTCGTCAAGCCTAGGACCATCTACCTCAAACCAACAAGTATCCATGTCGGTTCAGTCCCACGGTGCTCCTCGAAACAGTCGTTTTCCAAGTCATCGGCGATCACGGTCGTGTACTCCAAGCCCGCACTTTATTGGATTCCGCTTCAATTTTTTCCCACAGCTCGATGTTATGCCAAATGTCTAGCATTGATACCCGAGATGCCACTCTCCAAAGGTTCTTGAAGATCGAAACTATTCCGACTCAATCTATTCATTCCGCTACCAAGAAGGCTTGTGAAGAACTCTATGGTGCAACCACAGCCCGAATCTCCTCAGGATGATACGTTGTAAGCTTGCCAAAAACCAACAATCTGGTGATTATTCTGGGAAATTCGGAATCTACGGCCGAACGCTGAGCGTCGACTAAAGCATGATCTCAGCACCAAGGCCTCTTACCACCAATTTATGGAGGAATATGAGCCTCTTGGCATGATTGGCATGACATGATGCCGCATTATTACCTCCCGCATCATCGTGTATTCAAGCTCTCTTGCGCAACCACGAAAATGATAGTTGTGTTTGATGCTACACGTTGCATAAGCAGACAGCATCGGGCTGCTCTTTGAACGACCTGCTACTTGTCGGACCAGTAGCTCAAGATGATTTATTGTCACTCGTCTTACGGGTTTGCTTCTACCCTATTGGCCTCAACGGTGACGTCGAGAAGATGTACCTTCAGATGCTTCTCCACAAAGAAGACCGTCCGTACCACAGGATCAAATGGCGCAAGGATGCATCCCATCCAATTGCTACCCATGAGTTATAGACCGTAACGTACGGTACTGCCTCCGCCTCATACCTGGTCACCAAAACTCTCCAAAAATTGGCGAGTGATGCTGGTCACTGATTCCCTGCTGCTGTTGAACATGTCGCCAAGAATTTTTACGTCGATGATTTTTTGTTAGGTGCCAATGATGTCGAGTCTGCGATCCGAATTCGATGTGAAGTTTCAACGATGTTCGATTCTGCTGGATTAAGACGTGGGCTTCAAACTCATTCAAAGTCCTTGAAGACATTTCACTAGAAGACCGATCAATCCAGCCGTGGCACGACCTGCAAGAACCACAATCCGTCAGTAGTCTTGGTCTAATCTGGGGTCCCGGAACTGTCTTCTTTCGGTTAAAGGTACGGTTGCCACTTCCAACTGCTGTTCTCACCTAGCGTAGGATCATGTCATATGTGGCTCAAATCTTCGATCCCTTGGGACTAGTTGGCCCCACTGTTACAAAAGCGAAGCTTTTTATGCAATGCCTGTGGGCGTTGAAGTCCACCGATAACGAACGCTTTGATTGGGATCAACCTCTGCCTTCAAAATCACAGCACTACCATCGACATTCGTCGTGAAGTTCGAGTTCCTCGATTTGCTTCCATCGCTAGTGCAATCACCATCGAACTCCATTTCTTTGCGGATGCATCAGACAATGATCACGGGACGTGTTGCTATGTTTGTTCCCACTCTACGCATTAAGTATCCGTGAAACTGCTGGTCTCCAAGTCAAAGGTTTCGCCTCTAATAGCACGCCTTACGATTGCCCGACTAGAGCTATGTGCAGCTCATCTTTCCACGCAGCTATATGAGAAAGTCGCTTCGTCATTGAAAACTGTTCCACCTGTTTTCTTCTGGTCGGGTTCGACCACTGTGATCCAGTGGCTCCGTTCATCCCCTGGACGTTGGAAATCGTTTGTCGCTAACCGAGTGAGCCAAACCCAAGCGATCACTTCTATCGACAAATGGAATCACGGTGGCTCAGATAATCCCGACGACCATATTTCCCGTGGGTTGAACCCATCCGAACTTCTCACCAAAGCGAGATGGTGGAATGACCCATCGTGGTTTAAGTTTCCTCCAGAAATCTGGCCTGCACAAACACTCTCTACGATAGAAATGAAAGAACTATCCCAAGAATGCCACAAGATTTCCATCGTAGCGATGATAGCCATCCAAAGCACATGCCACGAAGACTTGTTTTCCAAGTACTCCAGCTTTTCCAAACCTTGTTGCATGGTCGCATGGTGGTTGCGGTACCTAAAAATTCCTACAAGACCGTACAATCTGTCACCGTTTAAATGGAATCAATCCATGTGTGCCTAAAAGATCAACCAAACTGGTCAGCCCCTCAACTCCGACGAACTCCTCTCAGCCGATCGAGTCTTCTGTTGGCTCGCGCAGCTGAAGAACTTTCAAGAAAAGCACAACGGTCTCATACAAATGTATCAAAATCTAGTCCGTTGAAATGGTTCGAGCCCTACGTTGATGATATCGGATTGATCCGCGATGGAGGAAACCACAACAATGCCGAGCTGCCCGAGTCAACCAAGCATCATATTGTTCTGAGCGCCAAGGATCCGTTAGCCAGTATGCTCACCATGTACTGCCACAAGATCTTGCTTCATGCCGGTCCACAGTTGATGATGGCTACCCTTCGTCAGAGATTTTGGATTCTGGCTTGACGAAACCTCGTCAGACGAACCTACCGCAGCAAACCAGGCTAATCCAGCAAACCATAGCAGATCTATCCACATCACGTGTCACTCCAACGCGTCCGTTTTCCGTCGTTCTACGTAAAAGCAAAAAATCGGAAACGTAGTCCAACAAAGGTGTGTGTGGCTATTTTCATAGCATTTTTTACACGTTCCATTCACATTGAGCTCGTGAGTGATCTAACGTCTGCTGCATTCATCGCCGCACTGCGACGCTTAATAGCTCGAATGGGGAACGTTACCGAGCTGTACTCCGATAACGCCACGACCTTCAAGGGAGCGGCACACGCCTTGCATCGAGTTCATCAATAGCTGAAGCAAGTCGATGCTGATCGAAACCACATCCTTTCTTTTGTGCGCAAATCATGAGCCCCGTTGAAGTTTATAGCACCACGAGCGCCTCACTTGGAGAGATTTGGGAGGCTACGGTGAAGTCCGTAAAGACTTATCTCCTCAAGAAAATCTGAAACACCAGTCTATCCTACGAGGACATGCTCACATTACTGGCGCAAGTTGAGATGTGCCTAAATTCGCTGCCATTAACGCCATTGTCTTAGGAACTATCGGACCTGGAAGCTCTGACACCTGGTCACTTCTTGGTAGGTTCCAACTTATAATCCGTTCCCGAAGCTGCATTGGTCAACATCCTTGAAAATCGGCTCAACAATTGGGAACAAACTCTGCGCCACCTCCAATAATTATGAGCACGTTGGTACCCGGGGTACCTCCAGCAGTTTCATTTTCAAGGGCTGTTCAAAGCAACAAATCGCCCAGCAAAATCGAGATCGTACGTCTCGTCGTAATCAAGGACGACTCCCTACCACCCGGTGAATAGCTTCTCGGCAAGGTCTTCGAAGTCCATCCAGGGAACGATGGAATCGTCAGAGTGGTTACGTTGAAGACCCGTCGCACGGATTTCTTTGCAGCCATTACCCAACGATTAGTCCGATACAACCGCAAAAGACCATTAGGCTAGTACCACATCAACTCAAGGCACATATCTTAGGAACCATTTAAAATAAGCAACCAGGTGAAATAAGAGTGAAATAAGAGGATTATTTTTTAATTTTCGTACAGGTTTTCGCCGAAGGGTCTCAGATTGTTACGAAACTTTGTCCATGCGTAGGGTTCATGAATATATGAACAAAAAATAATATTAAATAATTCAGGGTTGCCAGTTTTCGCACAAAATTTTGAAATTTTCAACAAATGATAGGCCCATAGTTTTTCGAGCAGTACTCAAAAAAAAAAACACTTCACAAAAAATTCACCAATGGATAAACCAACCTTATAAAATATTTTTTTACAATTTTTCATGTCTCAATATATATGTTTACCGGCTTTTCCAGTAAAAATCCTTCATTGTGCAAAATGTTGTTCAATTTTTTTATAGAATATTTTTTCCAAATTTTTGAGAAAATTTCATTAAAATTAGGAGAAAAAATAAATTGTTTTACGACGAATCGTTCTTGAGTTATGAATTTTCGATGTTAGTGATGTTCGGGAAAATGCGAAATATTGTATTATTATTATCACATCACTAAAATTCAAACTGCTGCTGTTGAATTTATTGCAAGATTGGCTTTCCTGCCTCCACGCAAGAACTGTTGTTCTAAGATTGTAAAATATGAAACTACTTTGAATAATTTCGAAATCGTTCGCAATCAAAATTATTCAAAACTTCTGTGCGTTTAAATGAATAGCAATCCTCACTGTGCATGGTAGCAGTAATTACCAAATGGTCTTACTTAGGGCTATAGCTTCGGAGAATTGAAAAAATTTTAAATTCATTGACAGGAAATACTTAAGTGAGCTGAGGAAAAATGTATTTGCCATCATTGTACATATATCAGCATCGCCAAATTTACCAAATACACTCTGTTCAACAGTACCGTCCATTCTATAAAAAAAATCGTCCTGCCTTACTGAAAGTGTACATCCCTATACCCATGTATTCCGTGCCAGTTTGCCTCTTACGTTGATGTGCTGATATGATATTATGCTTGAAGCTTGCCCTCATAAAACATCAATCGATTTTCCACGTTGCAAAGAACGCTCGTGCTACCATCTAAATTGCCCCTCTATGTCGTAAGAAGAAGTTAATTAGTTGATTGATTTTTCACTGGCATGATGGTCCACTCGGAATACATAGGAGTGGAAAAGAATGGCCATTGAAAAAGCCTAGATAGAGGCTGATCTGTCGGAGTTAGGACAAGGCAACACACGCTGTTCCAAGTTTGAAGTTGCCCTTGGAAACTTTTCATAGGCCTTGTAGGCATGATATCGGACAAGGGGGAATATAGAGAGTGTTTATGTTCTATTTAAAAGTTAGTTAAAAAAAAAAAAGAATACTCTTCTTTGTAGAAAGAGCAGGACCAATGTCTATTGCAGACCGTCTTCTTAATTTATGAATGGCCTGTCATCTTGTATCATCTCTGCATGATAGTCAAATTCACAAGAATTTTTTTTCTGTCTATTAATTAAGTCGTCTGTAGTCTCAGAATATTTGCTTTTCAGAATCGCCGTCCCTGGGTGCGTGATGGTTTGGTTGGGTAAGGAATGTAATGATATTTAAACATTGGCAACTTGTTCTCCAAAGCGAATAGTTAGCAAAGTACTGCGAAGAATATTAAAAAGTTTTTTATATGTTGCTCTTAGGTTAAAAAAAAGTTTATTGAACAATTTAAAAATTGTATGAATTGAAACGTTTGTGATGAAACCGACTATAACTGAATTAACAGCCGATAATTGGTTAATATCCAAGAGTAATCACGATGGATGAGTGGGTTAACTGTATAATTAAAATTAATTAGAATGTGATTGAATTTTCATTGATATCTATAACAGAACAATTCAAACAATTTTTCAAGTTTCAATAAAATCGAAATTTAAATCAAATCTTTAAAAAAAAACATTAAGTCTCAAACCCCATCACATTCAAACATGTAGGTTGTTGAGGCATTGTTCTGCATAATGAGTTTCGTCCAATTTAAGCTTTACTATCATATCTGCAAGAAATCAAATTCAGAATCGGGCATCCTTTGCATATACCCTCATAATTAAAACTATAAGCTTTAATACAGATAAAAACCATTCTCCACGCATACTGCAGATAAGCATAGCGGATGTCAAACATTGTTTCTGTCGAAGAGAAAAATAAATAAATTATGTAAATTGTGACCAATTAAGATGATCTACATAATAATGAGTTCCAAGCAATGGCAAAAATTAAAATTCCAATGATGTGGGTAACCAGCCACTATTATTTGGGTCACAGAGACTGGTAAAATCTACTCTCTGCAAATAAAATTCATTATCCTAACTGGACTAGACAATTTGCTCCAATGATTGACCACTAGCCTGGGACACGAACATATGGAAGAAAAAAATATTCGCTCCCCATTAATTTTTGGAAGCCTTTCAGAAGAAACTGGAAGCTAAAAGAAGAAATTCAGCACAGTTATTATAAGACCCAATTTAATAACTGTGCTGAATTTCAGCTTGATCGGTGAAACTATATTTTGGCACTCGAGGTTTTAATTTTACATAGATTTTGTATCGGAATACTTACTTTTACATAGAATAATCTGGCGAGGTGACCCGTTGCCATCTAAAAATAAGTGAACCCAATTTTCCTCTTAGAAATGTTCCAAGGAAAAGAAAAAAAGAAGGAAGATCGCAAAGCGATCCGACGATTGTAGAAAGAGTTGTTAAGCTAAAACTGATTACAATCCAAACGATCGGCTCATTGTACTGTTTTTCCTAACAAAACTGCCACTTGCAGCATGACCTGCGATCACTCGACATGGAGAGAAGCCGATATCAAGCCGATATTAAAAATTTCTAAGAGGAAAATTGGGTTCACTTATTTTTAGATGGCAACGGGTCACCTCGCCAGATTATTCTACATAAGAGTAAGTTTTTCCATATAAAATCCTACGTAAAATTAAAACCTTGAGCGCAAAAATATAGTTTCACCAATCAAGCTGAAATTTAGTACAATTATTATAGAACCCAAAAGGCTTCAAAAAATCGTAACGGAACTGGGATTTGAATTTTTACCCAGGCTTTTGACCACCCGATAGTTGCTACTCCGTTATTCCCAGATTAGCTGTGATTAAACAGAGAACCAACAGATGATATTTAGGTCTAACATACACCTTCACATTTTTTTTCCAAATTCGGTTTTATTTCTCAATATAATTAGTGATCCTCATAGTAAGAGATATGCGAAAGCAGCCATTTTTGAACCAATCGTGCAGCGAGGGCTGTCAAATCTGAGCCAATCGTGCAAATTTTGCACTGTCGCAAGTGTTATCAGCCTCTGTGAATGAAATAAACAATCGTTGAATCGAATTTCCGCATATTTAAGGAGGATCACTAAATATACTCTCCCTTTATACAGCGAGTCCAGCGATGTTCTAATTTGTTTATTCCATTTGAATAGTACTCCTTAGGAAGTCCTTCAAAATAGCCATCGGTCTCAGCTATGAGCTCATCATTTCATTTGAGTAAAATCGCGTACCGGTGAGCCATCTCTTCAGGTTTGGGAACAAATAGAAGGCACTGGGGGCCAAGTCTGGCGAATACGGTGGATAGGGAACCAATTCATTCTGAATTTCATTCAATTTTGCTAGAGCAATTGAGGATGAATGAGCAGGCGCATTGTCGTGAAGATAGGCCACACTTTTTCTCTGCAAATGTGGCCGTTTTTTCTGGACTTCATCCTTAAAACGATCCAATAACGCTGCATAGCATGCGCCTGTTATGGTTTTACCTTTTTCAAGATAATTGATGAATATTGCACCTTGCGCATCCCAAAACACGATAGCCATAACTTTTCCCGCCGATTGTTGCGTTTTTGGGCGCTTCGGAGTTCTTTCGCCCAGTGAAACCCATTGTTTTTCCTGCTGCGATGACTCCGGTGCACTGAAAACTTAAGTCGCTTTCACGCGTTTCGTAAACATGGATTTTGTACATAGAACAAATGTCTCGTCTATTGTATGAAACATTCATAATGCTTTTTATCTGGTGGAATGCTATCATTACACCTTATTGTAAAATGCACCAAATGAACTTCGTCAATCGCTGTTTCTCTTTTATACCGTACCCATGTATGAAGGTGTTTCTGCCGATATGGGCATGAATCATTTATCTTACCCAAAATAAAAATTGAAGCGCTGTCGAGAACTATAGCTTCATACTCATTAATCAAGCATCTTCTCACGAGTCAGCGTGGCCTAGTGAGATCAACCACGGACTCAGAATCAGCTCTTTCCAAATATTCAAGTTCGAACCCCATGTCAGAAACTTTAAAAAAAAAAGCTGGACAACTCCACGTGGTTGCGCTCTTTTTAATCAATTGCATTTTGAGTCGATAAAGTAGATCTGTCAGTTTTTCATGCAACCACCAGAGAGACGTTTCTTTTTAATTTGTGACCAAATATTCGTAGCTCTTTGTATTGTTTTCGTACAATGTACCAATGTTCTTTGGACAAAAGCTTCGTGCTTTTGACAGTTGCGCGTGTGCCATTAATTACGAATGCATCTTCATAAAAAGAGCAAATCAGTTTCGTTGCAGAAAGCAACGAATAGATTTGTGAGTATTGTCTTCGATTTTGTAATATAAACTAAAATTAACTTTCAGTGTATGTAGTAATGGATCCAATTTTCTTCCATGATTATGAAACAGCGCACAAGCTCCTTTGCATTGCGTGTTAACTTGCTCTCCTGAGAGGTTGTAGCACGAATGCGTTTTTGGTCCATTGTTAGCAAACGCGGTACCCATCGCGTGCAGAGCTTCTTAATACCCAAAACGGAAATGCCTAAAGCCTTCGCTAGCTCTCTAAATTTTACTCTTGGATCCTCCAATACTCTATCATGGAGTTTATCGACGTTCTCTGTTGTAGTGACCTCATTTGGACGTCAAGATCGCGGTGCGTCAACGGTGCTCGTACGTCCACAACGAATATCAGCAAACCATTTATGAATCGTTTGAATCGACGGAGCAGAGTCGAGAAAATACTTATCCAGCTTGGTTTCGGCAGCCGTTTTCTTGAGTAGAAAATAGTATTTTATCGAAACTCGAAACTCGGATTTTCCCATTTCTAAAAAACTTGCTGATTGGTCTTTTCTCACTGTTGTCACTAATGAATGCGTGAACAGAAATGGCTGAAATTATGACAGCCGTCATTAAAGGAGTGAAGCTTATAGAAAATGGTTCACATCGGCGATTACCAACGCCATCTGTAGGTAATCAAAGGGACTTTTCAGGCACATACCTCGAAATTCCGGATCTTTCTCATCGAGGCATCAGCAGGAACCTGGGAATGGTACATTCTACGGTGTCTCGTGTTATAAATTGGCACCACGAACGTTTGACCATCGATAGGAAAGAAAAAAGTGGCAAACATAGATCTCCGTATAGTGTTAAGGGTCACAAGCGGGTAGTTCAAGCTTTTAGGGAAGGTCCATTAATTATGTCACGCAGTAAGGGGGGAGGGGGGTTTGGGAAAACGTGACGGTCCATACAAAAAATTTTAAAGGTCCATACAAAAAACGTGACAAGGGGGGGAGGGGGGGTTATAAAAAGTCAATTTTTGCGTGACGTAATTAATGAACGTTCCCTTAAGAGGAATCCAAATATGATTTGACAAGCAGTTTGCTTGTGTGGAATGCGGAACACCCCATTTGTGACAACTGGAACGGTCAATGGGCAGGTGTACCTATACGAATGCCTTCAAAAGCGTCTACATCCTCTTCTGAGGTCACACGATGATCCTACGATTTTCTGGCCGGATTTAGCCTCGTGTCATTACTCGGAAGTGGTTTTTGGAGTGGAACAAGTCTAAGGAGGTCAATTTCGTGCCGAAGCATCTCAACCCCCGAACGCAACGGAACTGCGGCCAATTGAAAAATACTGGGCCATCATGAAGCAGGCACTTCGGAAGTGAAATTGGAGGAAGATATGAAGAAAAAACGGATTGCCACACAAAAAAATGTTTGTCCAAATGTAGAACTTTCGACTCTGAGCATATTGTGTTTAGCTTTATAATAAAAGATTAATAAAAATTAGGTCTTCCTTGGTTCTCAATCAGTTCAAAGAACCTATTCGGCATATTTTAAATTAAGTTGCGGCAAGAAAATACTTGTATTCCTTGCCATGCAGATAAGACGGCTTGTTTCAGGTCATGAACCCTTGCGTACTGCGGGAAGTTACCACAAGAATGGTAACAAATGACTTTGGAGTATCATTCTGGTGGATGGAAAAGCAATCTGCACCGTTCCAGTTATGAAAAAAACCACCACTAGAATGAGGTGGCGGATTCTTCCATGCCTCGACCTACCCCGCAGTGGGATGTTAGGCAAAGGTAACGTCCTTGGTTCGAGTACTACTTTACTCAAGCCCTTTCGCTCAATTTTCAATACATCTATTCTATTTCCAATCTGCCGTACAATGACGGAACTTTCAACACTTTCTCTTCATATTTTTTATTCTACCAAACATTACTGTCCACTCTTGGTGCCTCATGGTGATGAGCGAACATCTCCTTCTACATCATACTCGTTACTCCACGCACGGATAATATATAACATAACAATAAAAGTATGTAAAGGCACGTTGCAAAGCAATCATTCCAGAGTTTGTCCCGTACACGGTTCCCCTATGTGGAACTCTAAGCAGGGAGGTGTTTTGTAAGATACGGCTACGAGTCTGAAGTGGAATATCGATGAGCAGCGAAAGACGGTCTATTCGATCAGACAGCAAATCCACGACGATAACTGCCTTCACGACTTCACGTAGAATTTGAAGAGTGTCCAAATGAATCATAAGGCAGCGACTTTCGTAACTCGGAAGGTGGAAAGGGTCCCTCCAAGGCAGTCTACGAAGAGCGTATCGGATAAAACGTCGTTGAATTGACCCAATGCGTTCGACACTATTTTGGAAATGAGGGTTCCAGACCGGGAAGCATATTCCAAGGTGGACCTCACCAACAAACAGTCCAGCGACTTAAGGCAGTACACGTCTCGAAATTCTATAGTCACACGAAAAATTAAGCCGCGATTTCGGGAAGCTGTTGTTATGATGTAGGACATGTGAGGTTTGCACGTGTGTTTACCGTCGAGTATCTCGAGAGAGATTTTAAGGTCGTCAGCAAAGCTTAGCCGATGAGAGCTGATCAACAGGTTGACATCGTTGGAATATAAGAGAAAAATCAGCGGCCCAAAATACCTGCCTTGGGGAATGACGAACAGGGTGGAGAACGAAGAGGATAGCTCATCGCCAATTTTATCCTTGAGTGTTCTGCCACAAATAAACGATTTGAACCAGTGCCAAGCCTTTCCAATTTTTCCTCAGCGATGTCATGGTTGATTCTATCGAAGGCAGCAGATAGGTCCATGTGTGAACCAGATGAATTCTCATCCATGATGAAGGAGGTGATTGATAGAAGGTTTGTAGTCGTTGAACGCTTTGGCATGAATCCATATTGTTCGTCGCTGATATATTGCTTCACTTGAAAAAATACGGGTTCCAAAACGGTCAGTTCTAACAGCTTAGCGGCTACGATCACGCTCGAAATTCGGCGATAGTTACCAGCATTTCTCGTAACTCCAGGAACAAATTGCTTGCCATACCAACACTTTTCGACAAAACTTCTCCACTTGAATCAAAATGTCTGCATCGCTTACATCCTCCAATCTGTCTGCACCACCTACATACTGTAATACTGTAATGTGTATAATAGCCCCCTTGTCACGTTTTTTGTATGAACCTTCAATTTTTTTTGGATCGTAACGTTTTCCCAACCACTCCATCCCCCCCCCCCGCCACCATTACTGCGTGACATATTGAATGGAACTTCCCTAGATCTCGTTGTTCATCAAAATATATGTATCCGGTCGCTGCAAAATTTGCAATTACAATTTCCGGGCCCTTGTTGTTGCGCGTTGCTTCTGTTCTGCACTTTGTTTGGCGATTGTCTTTTTCTTGTAGGTCTTCAAGATGTTCCGTTTCTCGATAAGTTGAATTCCGACGCAGATTCCCGCTTTTTTGGCCGAACACGTTTCGACATTGACTTGTTCTTTCGAATTAAAGCTACCACTTTCTAATCCCGTTTAGAGTTGGAAGATTTAGGGTTTTCTGCCTCTTCCTGGCAGTTTATCCAAAGAACAGTGTTTCTCAAACCTGATTATGATGGATTTCACTCTCACGTGATGAACTCCAAAGCAATTCGCCAATTGCCGCATAGTTACACCTTTTTCGCGTAGCCATGTGTCCAAATCCTTGATATTCACGGCTTCTTCAATGCGCGACATTTTGAAAACGAAGAATTTGGACCATGATAACAAGTAAACAAACGAAAACGACAGTCGAACGTACAGCATGCGGTGATGAACACATTAAAACCATCACAAATACATGCGTTCAACGCAAATGTACGTGGAAAGCTTATTTTCGTGATCGTGCAAGTCGACTTTTCAGAGCAACAACCTCAATTTAAGTTGATTAAGAAGTTGTCACCCAACGCTGAGCTCAAATTACGCTGTTTTAAAAAACCGGAAAACGACCGTATGATTAATTGAAAACCACCTACTCAAAAGGAAGTTAACAGAAATTTCTCCTGGGTTGCTTTGATCGTCCGTGTAGGATGTTCCGAGCTGTCAGAAAAATCACAAGCATCTACAAGGGCACGCCATTTTCGGTCAACACATTGCAGCAACTTTATGATCCCTTCACTTCCCTTTACGTTTTCTTTAAGATGGTCGAAACGGAAGAGTTACATTGTTTTCACCCCGCTGTGAACTCTTTATTCCCAGGATCACATTTCAGCTCTCAAGTGGCCAACTCACATTCTCACGCTTGAGTGAGAAAGGGTGGAAACGGTCATAAAAACACTATCCACAAATCTTCTAACGGCATTCGTTCCCTTTCGGTCTATTCTGGGATTGTTTCTCTCCTCCATTTTGCCTCTCCGAAGAAAATAAAGCTCGTCGTTCCTAAAGTTTGATATAAAAGCAGATAGGGAAACTCCATCATCGGGTTCACAAAACCTCTTTTCGCTTGCCCTTGTCCACATTCTTCCTTGATACCCAAAAAGTCTCCCGAGAGCCACAAATTCAACGAGAAAGCACACATAATAAAACGACTTTCAGTGGCCGCAGTTTTCGTGAAGTCAAGCATCTGTCATTTTTCATCTTGTTGTCCTGCTGCACTCTCTGGGAGGAACTATTCTTTAGGTCATTTCTATATCGGTGGTTGGGAAAAGGAGGTGGAGAATAACGAAAAGTCAGTCTGTTGCAAGATCAGAAGTATGAACTGCGGCTCAAGAGTCCAGTACGAACATAACAGACTGCGGTGAGATAGTGATATTATAGTTTTATTGAGACCTCCAATACTTCAGTCTAATGTACTCAATCAACCGAACCTTTATTTGAGGTCCATACGTTTTACTCTTGCAAGAAATTGGAAAGATGTTTCAATATTAACTTTATCATTCGTAATCCTTCGTACTGGAAATCAAAGGATTGACGTGCCAGTGGGGCAATTTGTGATGTTTGACTTTGATGTTTAACGAGGACAAACATTTTGACGTAAGGAATTCAATCTATCTAATCTACAATCTGTTTATTTAGCCTTGAATACATGAACATAAGATCAACATAGGAACAGTTACCCTAATTAATCATCAAATCATCATATACGTTCTTTATTTCACATCATAGATGCGTTGAATGTCGTGTGAATAGAAATGGCTAGAGATCAAAACAAAAACAAATGTTTATATTTACTTAGTTTCACTCGCGCCCTGTGCAACAACTAATTTGATTCTTAATGTTGCTACTTCCTATGTGGCAATTAGCCCAACCTACAAACAATGGTTTGAGAACAAAATAACTTCAGTGTTATTTTAGCTAGCATTGAGCTTCCAAAATTTTACAGTAGACAGATGAAGCAACTTTATGGCATCAAACAAAGGATCAAACGCTTTGAACAGCATCAATTTGACAAGGGTTGTTTGCCCTCAGATGCAAGCCGTTTAAATTCTGCTGAAAGCTCAAATTTTGATGAATTATTTTACCTAGAGTTTTAATTGGGTTGAATGATGGAAGACGCCTGGGATACAGTTAAGACAATAAGCTATTGATGCGTTGGAAATTCTTCCTCCAGAAGGTTAAAGTCAAGCTGAGATCTTCTTCAACATTATGAGTCTGATTAACCACCTTCAGGAATCTGTATTCTTTATAGACTACGAAATAAATCCAAACTCGATGCTGCGGCTGAAATTTTCTGTGTGATAGAAAAGATTTTAGATTAGTAATTATTGCATCTCTGAGCTTTAACCTTTGTGGAACTAGTGAACATAGTTTTTGCAGCCATGCTTCTTTTTAATTTAGTGCCTTTATTTGGAAGGTTTAATAGTGTTAGCTTCACTTGAATAACATGCATGATTTGATACTTTGTTTAATAACCCGACCAGGATAAAATAACATATGAATACCTATTTTTGTTCTTAATAACTGGGCTTGGTATTTAAAGGCACAGCATAAGAGGTAAGAAACATAAGCAAAATACCTAAGAATTACAAGCTAAGAAGTGTATCGAGAATAAGCTATCCACAAAGTTTCTTTCAAATTATGTTGAAAAACGATATTTTATTCCTACAAAAAAATGATCCTTTATTGAACGAGGTCAAACTTGAACATAATGAAGACCGGATGAAATTTAAATTATTCCTTCACGAATTTTCGAACTTTGGATCGAATGCTCTTCATCAAGTTCCGGACAAGTGTTGCATCGCATTTTTTGGACGCTTGAGCCCAAATTTTTTTGAACTCCTGCATGTTCCCAGCTGCCTTACCAGTCTTCTTGAAGACCCTCTTCACGATTGCCCAGTAACGTTCGATGAGTCGTAGCTGAGGGCAATTTGGTGGATTGATATTTTTCTCAACGAAATCTATACCCTTTTCCGCAAGCCAATTGAGAGTGGTTTTGGCATAGTGAACCGACGTTTAATCCGGCTGAAATAGTGGAGGTGTACTATGCTTCTTATATAAAGGCAACAATCTCTTCTGGAGACACTCAGATCGATAGATTTCCGCATTTATAGTTCCGGTAGTGTAAAAACTGGTTGACTTCAAACCACTCAAACTGCTTGCCATACCAGTACCTTTCGACCGAATTTCTCCACTTGAATCGACCTGTCCGCATCGCTCACATCCTCCCCAACGACGGCAGTAAAGTATTGTGGACCTGGAAGGGTTTTTGAGTCCTCCTTTACATAGGTCTCATCATCCATCAAAACGCATGCATCCGGACGCTGCAAAAGACGCGAATACAATTTCCGGGCCCTTGTTGCTGCTCGCTTCTTCTGTTCTGCACTTTGTTTCGAGATTTTCTGCTTCTTGTAGGTCTTCAGGTGGTTTCGCCTCTTGATACGCTGGATCATTCCGACACTCGTTCCTGCTGTTTTGACCAAATCACGCCATTGATTTGTTTTTCATGATTAGAGATACCACTTTCTGCTCCAGTTTCGGGTTGGAAGAACCGGGTTTTCTGCCTCTTCCTGGTAGCTCATCCCAAGAATAGTGTTCCCCAAACTTATTAATTCGCCAATTTTCGCATAGTAATACCCTTCTCACTTAGCCATGTGTCCAGAACCTTAATTTACACTTCCTTTTCAATACGCGACGTTTTAAAAACGCAGAATTTGAACCGCACAAACAAGTAAACAAAAGAAAGCTGGCAGTCAAACGCACAGCATGCAGTGTTCAGAGCATAAAAAACCATCACAAATACATGCGTACAACGCAAATGTATGTGGATAGCTTATATTCGATATACTCCTTAAATATCTCGCGGATAACAGAACTTGTTGTTTGAAACACTTGGGAGTACATGAGAGGTACTGTTTTGGTAATGTCAATATGGTATTCGCATAACATTGTGGGAACATTTTTATGGTATGATCCTCAGGTATTTTACTTTTTATGCAGCGCTCTTAAATACCAAGGCCAGTTATCAAGTCAAGCCAATCAAGCCAAGCTTGCTCGAAAGCTACGAACCACAAGACGATATGTGCAGAGACCTCAAAGGCAACATTCTCACATAAGAGTGTGGGTTCATTAAAAGGTGGAAACAGTACTTCGACGAGCACCTGAACGGCAACACATATTACAGCGAACGAAAATGATACGGTAATAAATTTAGGAACACGCGCGGAAGACAGAAGGATCCCAACCCCAACCCTTCAGGAAGTCGAGGAGGAAATTTGTCGAAAAAAACAACATAGCTGCTGGAGTTGACCAACTTCCAGGTGAGCTACTAAAATACGGTGGTGAAGCACTGGCCAGGGCGCTGCTGTGTTTAATTACCAAAATTTGGGATTAGCAATGTTAACCGGAGGATTGGATGGAAGGAATTGTGTGTCCCATCTATTAAATAGGCGACAAGCTGGATTGCTGCAATTATCGTGCAATCACGCTACTGACCGCCACCTACAAGTTGTTCTCCCAAATGTAATACGGCTGCCTATCACCAATTGCAAATGAGTTCGTGGGGCAATACCAAGCGGGATTCATGGGTGTCCGCGCTACTACGGACCAGATTTTCGCGATTTGGCAAGTGCTGCAGAAATGTCGCGAAAACAACGTGCCCACACATTATCTTTTCACCGTATGATCAAATCACCGTATGATACAATCGATCGAGACCAGCTATGGAAAATCATGCACGAATATGGATTTCCGGAAAAACTGACGCGGTTGGTCAAAGCAACGATGGATCGAGTGATGTGTGTCGTCCGAGTATCAGGGCCGCTCTCGAGTCCCTTTGAATCTCGGAGAGGATTGCGGCAAGGTGATGGATTGTCGTGTTTGTTGTTTAACATTGCACTGGAGGGTGTATTTCGAAGAGCTGGGATAGGCCTGAGTGGCATGATCTTCAGGAAGTCTGTCCAACTATTTGGCTTCGCCGACGACGTTGATATCGTAGCACGTAACTTTGAGACGATGGTGGAAACGTACCTCAGACTTAAGGCTGAAGCTGGTAGGATTGGGCTTGTGATTAATGCGTTGAAAACAAAATACATGAAGGGAAGAAGCTCACGAGAAGACAATTTTAGCCTCCTAGCACGAGTTCAGATAGACGGTGATGAAATCGAGGTAGTAGAATGATTCGTTGGTGACCGCCGATAACGACACCAGCAGAGAAATACAAAGGCGCATTATGGCTGGCAATCGTGCCTACTTTGGACTCCGAAGGACGCTAAGATCGAACAAAGTTCGCCGAACCACAAAGTTGATCATCTACAAGACAATAATTAGACCGGTAGTTCTTTACGGCCACGAAACGTGGACATTGCTAGTGGAGGACCAACGCGCCCTTGGAGTCTTTGAACGGAAGGTGCTGCGTACCATCTACGGTGGAGTGCAGATGGAAGACGGAACGTGAAGGAGGCGAATGAATCTCGAATTGCACCAGTTGCTGGGAGAACCTCCCATCGTACACATCGCAAAAATCATATTCAATTTGTACAGCTAAATTCCACAAACTATTTCAATACTGAACTTATATCTGCATTAGGTTAGTTGAAGCTTCTAAAGAGTAATCTCTTCAAGTCCAAATACGTTTATCTAAAGTCCGGCCCAAATGGCAGCTTGCTTGTGTTAGTATAAAAAATATTGTAAACATTGCTCAGCAAGCAAGTGGTGATGTCACACTACCATATCATTTGTAGAACATGTATGCAATGAATGGAAATGATTAATTTATTACGTTTGTTGCAATATATTGTTGAAATAAACTTCTGATAGCTTAACCCATCCTTCCCCAGAATGTTTCTAAATTTTTTTGAAATACAAAAATCCTTTTTTTTTATGTATAACAAAAGTAATCTCAAACTATACACCACCCTGTTCTATGTAGTATTTACAATTCTAAGAATGAACACAAAAATGTGGTGGTTCACTTGGTAGTTCTAACATGAATTGTTACTGTAACTAGTAACAAGTCGATAAAGTTTCCGGATATTTAACACTCGATTTATTATTCTTCTGTCAAAGAAGGCGTTATTATTTCCCTGTAAGTGCAATCCTCGTTATAATTATATGGATTTGGTTATTTAAGGTGATCTTACGTTTAGTGTTCTGCTTAGTGCCGATCTCCGTTTTAATCTGTCCGGTTATTCACGTATGTTACTTATTTATTTTGGTTTTAATTTAAGTAATTTCATTCGTAGCAATTGTGTTACCTCAATAACCTTTTCCTGACTTAAGTAGTTGTAATCAAATTAACTCTTGATCATCGGCAATTTTATGTTTACAACCTGCAATGCAATTAGAACTTGTTTCACCACAAAAAATAAATGCCAATTATTGCTTACTGTATTTAACCAATTCAAATCCTAATCTAGTTTAATCTTTAGAATAATTTTCAATATTTCCACTAATCCTAATATAGTTTTAAAAACTGGTAGATTTGATAAGCAAGTTACTAATATTTCGCACGATTCAATGTGCATTTACTTCCAGTAGATTGGTGTTGTTCTCATCCGTTGTATGATTGACGTCTCAACAATCCTCTTGGTGATCGCTGGGTGTGGCTACATTGACGAAGGATTCCTCGTCAAAGGGCGTAACATGAATAAAAATAAAAAGCCATGTTGGAGGAGACCTGTAACGAGGCAACCGAATCACCATTTGTTCTAAAATGAACAGTTTTGGGAACTTTTCGAGTAGTAAAATTAAGAATTGTTGCACAGGCTCAAAACTCGTTGCACAGTCGGTGTATTTTCTAAGAGGTTTGCAACAATTGACGAGTTTTTAGGCTGTGCAACAATTCGGCCATTTACCAAGTCAATGAAAAATTACTCAGGCTTAGAAATATATCAACTATTGTAATGCGCTGTAATCAGGATGGGAGTAAAGTTTGCATTCGAGTTCTTGTGTTTGTTTAGTCCATGTGAATTTATAAATTCAAAACAACAATGATAGTACTATTCCTTGAGTTACATTGTTTTTAGATCATCATATATATTATTCCAATTATCCAATTATACATTAAAACTTGAGTAACTTGAATTAACAACAAGGTTCAGGAACAACTTAAATTATTTGTTATTCGTAGCCCATTGCCATCAACCACTTTCTTTTGTGAATCTCATCCTTCGCAAGTGCATGAAATTTGACGGAAAGGCAAATTCAAGAGAGAAAGGGGAAAAATTATTGACAAAAAAAAACAAAACAAGGAAGATGACGTCACCACTTCGATGACCTTCGATGATTTTCTAGCGATACCACGCGACACTAGTAAAACTACAAGTATCATCGATTCACTAATATATGCAAGCTCCTTGGGCCGGGCCTTGTATAAACGTCATTGATTCAAATCCACCTTAAATAACGGTTGAAAGATTTGATGAAATTTAAATACCGTAGAACCATTTCATGCCTTCTGGTAATTTTATGCTTCAATTGATATCCAAGCACAACTGCTTGAGAAAACTTTATGAAACTTTACAAATGTTCATCTTAAAAATGCACAATTATTTAAATTGTTCATAAAAATGTCATTGTTCCCTTGAGAAATCATTTATTACTCCAACAGACTCTGGAATAGCTACCGAACCATGTCATGGACAACAAGTATGCTTAAATCTTCGTAATTGTATGATTTGAAATGAAATTTGAATAATTTAAATCGATTGGAATTTGCCTAACTAGAACACAATACGATAAATGACTGAAAAAACAACATTGTTAGTACCGCAAAGGTTAAGCATATCTAGCAACCATGAAACTTACAAATTTAAAAATGGCATACGTTTAAGCTGCATTAGTACGAACCGGCGAGGATTTTTGGTTTAATTACAGGTCCTAATTGCTAGAGAGTAAAACAAAATGAAATGAAGGGAAGACCATACATCCGTAAACTTATAAATTATAGGGGCTTATTTATATCCGATAATCTCCCATCCGAAACCGATGGATGGGATAGAAATAATCCAGTTTTCTTCCCAGTCACTACTAGTGACTCACTAGACAGAAAATCCTTTTATCAATCAGGTTTCGTCTCAAACCGAAAGGAGTTCACTCCTCACCGTTTTCAAATGGAAACGGGAATCGGGTTTTAATGAAGTTTCAGTGAAAGGATATGATTACTCGTGTAGTTTGCGGCTAGGTGGAACAGATGATTAAAGTTTCACTTTCAAACAAATTTCATGTTTTATTTTGTTCCCAGAAGTCATTTCAACTGAACTTACCTGCCCATCGTTATCCTTGTCTGCCATGGAGCGTAGCCCTTCCCAGATTTTCAGCATGCTTTCGTGAGTCTCGGTGTTCCGGGGATTGCCCACTGGCCAGCCACGAAGCTCGCAGATTTTCTGGATTGACGAAAAAGAATAACGGAAATGTAATAATTGTATTCTTCGTGCCCTGCAGTAAGAAGCTTACCTCAATTGCTAGCTCGAAATCCTTTTGATCTATCTCACCACTCTGGTTGACGTCTGAAAATAAAATGAAAACAATGTTATGAAACTTTTCGAATTGAAAGAGAAAGATAAAGAACAGATTGAACAAAAAAAAGTTGAGCTTTGTCTTCGTTTCAAGTATAAATGAAGGCCAACCCAACAAGGATTAAAGTCAACATTTAGCTTAGAGCTTGATTTATCGTATTTTGCTTCAGCGATGGAGAGAACCTTATCGAGCAAGGAGGTCTTGTGTAACAATGTGTAACAACTGCATCTAAAGCCATCCCTAGCAGCACTATTTTCAGTGGATAGGGAATATGCTGCTAAGTGCTCTGATAGCCGTTTCCGCTATTTGTTACCATTTCAAAGCAGAGCATGTTGGCTTTACTCACTCCACGCTTTACAGTGTGTAGATATAATATAATCGTAGATGAAGAGTGGAGCTATAGAAGCAGGAGACTGACAGCTGATACTGTGCTGTCGACAGCTACACAACTATATTTTAGAATCGGTTGTCGAAGTTTATCATATCACTCATGTAGTGAGCAAGGATTAAGAAAGGCTTTCAGGCAATGGAACGTTTACTGTGGGTTATGTTGTTGTTATAGTCGTTTTTATGTCTTCTTTTGGGGGTGGTGTAATCTACTGCGTTTATTGATAAGAACCATTACAATAAAATCGTAGTTGATGAGTTTTTTTTCTTGGGATTTGGTAGTGTAATAATACGCTTTCTGCTTCATTAGATTGCCAAAAAATCGTGATGTCTTCAAATTCGTATATAGCTCAAGCTTAGAATATATTTTTAATTGAAAAACAAAGAATAGGGATCCGTTATGTCAGTGAAATAACTTAACAGTTGACGTAGGACTCCTCGGAGGACTATTTTATTCAATCTAAAGAACCATGAAATCGTATGCTATTGATTTGCCAAGCAAATTTGGTCGTTGCATCCAGAAACTGCAGAACAATTACTGTTAGAATTAGAGTCAGAATAGTCCAGGGTAGTATGCGGTGCTCGAAGCTCGACGTGAAAATTTTTTCCTTGTCATTTTGTCTCGTTTTATTTTCAATTTAATATAAGATTTTACAAAGTGTATAGTGAATTTGTTTTCTTAACGCTCTCTATTTGTGGAAACCTGCAAGAAACGGAAGTCGGGCGATTCCATTTCGTCTCATTTTGATAAAAACCAGGAAAAGCATCGCGGATAGAGGAGCGGTTGTGGTAGTGTGGAGTAAACGTTACCCGTGCATTCTTCAGCTGGTGATGATGATGTGTATTGTTCGTTGCTGGTTGCCGTTGGGACTTTTTGGATCGGATACGGGATCAGATGGAATTAAGCTAAGTACTTCTAATATTATTGATACCAGAATAATGATAGTTCCCGTAGCGAATGTTGTGTAATCACACATATATTTATTGAGGCTTCAAATGGTGTGTTTACAACCGGGAAGCAGGCTGCGACCTTGTCTCCGGTCCTCACAAGTTTCAATAAGCGTGGTGTTGTCGAGGGAGGAAGGGAGGGGGGTGGGGGTTTGAGGATCGTGTTCCTTTTAGTCATGTTGTGTGTTTTCCGTTCTCATTTCATTGATGGTTTCGGTGCGTCTTGGAGTCATCTTTGCGTTCCGAAACCGTTTTGCTTGGGAGCATGTAGATCGATTAGGGGTTCAATTGGGTTTTGGGCGTTTCAGCATGAACATGTGGTCTGCACTTCTGAATTTCGGTTGCGGTTTTCGTGGAGGACTGGCATTCGACCGCGGGCTGTATAGGATTGTATTTAAATAAATTTGTTTGGTGGTTTCGTGATTGTATAGGCCGTTTGTTTCGGGAGTCATCGGGCCGGGATCTTCAATCACTTATACTGCGATCCTTGGAGTGTGACTGGAGGAGGATAGGGGAGGCGTTCAAAAGAGCAACAAAGCTTCAGAAGGGAATATATTTTGCGTCTTTTGATTGAGGTTTTGTCTATGATGGTTTTTCGGCCTTTCCATGACCTTAGGGATGTTGAAGCATACCTGATTTTATATTTCAGTGACAACCCAGTGGATGTCGGTTTTATTTTGTGCATGCATAAGTTATATTTTAGAAAAGAATGTATATTATTTATTATTTCATTATAACATCGTATTATTTTCATCATAGTCATTGTATATTATTTGTAATCATATTGAATTTTCTGGAGTCACAACTTTTATATACATTTAAGAGTGTTTTCGTTTAACATATTCAAATATTCTTGATAAGAGATATTATTATATGAATTCATGCAGGTTTTCTCATACAGGTTTATGTTTAGGTCGAGGAAGCCAGCATCAATTGTGGTCATCGTCGGGTGCTCGGGACGGTTTTTTTACTGTCTCATTTTTTGCATGGTGTGGCCTTGGCATTTTCGTATACATTCATCACCTACTGGTTGAGCTGTATAGTGGTGTATATCTGCATCTTATTATTAGTTGCATATCATTGTTGTTTTGATTTGGAAAATTATAACAATAATACTAATGAAGTTTGATCTGCTTCAAGGTTGCAGGGAGGGTGATTCCAAGTGGTATAGATGTTTTGATGCATTGTAGCATATGGAATCTTTCTAATAATTGGGATCAACGGATGTTATTTTATATATTTTTATAAGCTCAATTCTGCTACTTTTGCATTGGATATCATCATTTAAGCCTATGAAATCCACTACAAATGAGTATAGCGGTGCATGGAAACGGAAGAGCATATTGACATTTTAGATACACTATTCTTTATATTAAATTTCAGGTCACCCATGGAGTTTCCAAGTTCCGTAAAAAAAATCGTGGCTATGATACATTGTCTAAGCTTTAAGGTTCATAATAGATACGCAAATCCTTCAACAATTGCAGCAGGACAGCAATATGCAGACATGTGTGACAGTTATTATCATTTTACATTAAATATATCTTCTTTTTATATTCTATAAAACATAGTATATTGATTTTCCATTTTCATAATTATCATTACCATATCTTTCTTTCATTGTTTGGATTTTCATTATTTATTTGAATATTATTTTATTATTCTTACCTCGGAGCGTATGGTACGGTATGTCCACGCATCCTTCCTCCCCTATAGATTCTTAAAATGCGTTGCGGTTCAAATCTATTCATTTGAATCCAACTCATTTTACAGAATCATCTTTTGCGGTAAATGCAACGCAGTAGGCCTGGCCGCTTTGACACTTGTATCATGTCTTTGATAAGCTGCAAGCATCAATATTGACAAAAAAATAATTGGGCGTTATCTAACCCAATTATTTCCAGGATACTTTCTCGTACTGGCTGCGTTTGTATTAGATTAGATTAGATTAGATTAGAATTAGAGTCGGAATAGTCCAGAAATAGGTGAAATTCGAACTAGTGAAAAATATGGAGTGCAGACCACGCCAAAGTCCATAGAAAAATCTCAAAAATTAAACAAAACTGGCTGACTAAGCATTCTCGACTGGCTAGATCAATCGAGTTCATAAGCAATGGCTGAAATCTTCTTCCCAATTATTTATCAAATTAACCGTTGACAATACAGCAGCCCTTGGCTAACAGGGCTAAGTTAGCGGATGCTGCTCGGTAACTGAGCTGACATTTCAGATGTTGAAAAAATTGAGGGGGCTTTCGATCTGATTTCGGTTGGCATATTTAATTGCGCAATACATTAATTACCTAATGTTTTTTTTTTTTTTGTACGTTATTGCGATGTAGCATCACAGAGAACAGACGTTCATCCTCGGTTTGCTACTTTTGTAAACTATAAATCGACATTTCAAATGTATGTTGCTATGCTCCTGGTAGGCGGCGCTGCAGTTGTGTGATAACAGTCATGTCAATGTTTATCTATAAAAAGCCTAGCACATAACCTGAAAAGTTTTGTTCTCTGCACTTACTTCTTATACCGGTGCCCCCCTTATACTTTTACACACGTTTTTCAAGAAAAGGTACTTGGACATCAATATCTGTTGTCTGTGGTAGTATATTGTTAACCCCATTGTGCAAAATATTTCACTCAGTTTGTATGAAATTATGGTTCTATTTCGTATAGTTTAACAAGTTTTCACTCCTCCACGATCCTTATATGCCTTTTACATGCCCCTTCCGAATCTTGACAACAAAATATCAAACGCTGATTCTTGAAGTTAACTTGGTTTTTAACTGGGCTCTAGACCAGTTAGCGAGCGTCCAGTAAAAAAGCACCCAGTTAGCGAACAGTTGCTGTATTTCGTTTGTTGGATGTTCAACGTGCTTGCTAGTGTTAGATGGCGAATCGGGGTTTATATACGGATACTAAGCAAAATCTTTGGCCATTTTCTTCAGGACGTGGCTTTTCAAACAACGCCATGTTGAGCCGGCACGTGGTAATGGAAATTTCGATGAGCTCCAGAGAAAAGAATAGGTCGTCCTGAAAAGGACTGAATTTAATTGTTTACGGGAAGAACATGGCTCGTGATTAAAGTTTTCTTCTCGGTCTTCTTGGGCAGCAGGACGGCTTGGATGTTTGGCAGGACACGACATCACCCTGTGAAATGGTCACACCGGAAAAAAGTTTGTTCAGCTCCTCGTCGTTGCGGATGATTCTAGTCTTCTTGTTTTCACGGGTAGCGTTTCCTACCAGCTGTTGAGTCGGTTCGGCTGGGTAACTTTAAGAGCACGCTAGTTTGTGTCCGATCACACGACGGGTCTCGATCCAAGTGCACGAGTGGTTTACTTCTCGCTTGTTTAAACTAGTCATCGATTGGTAACTATTGTAACGGATGCAGGTGCGATAAAACACTAGGTGGATTCTGAAGTCCTATGTTTCGGAAGCACTGTATCAAATCATCACTTTAATATTCAATAACTTGAACTCTACACCAATATGTTCAGCGTAGTTGCCCTTCCGGATTGGATGGTGAATACGATCGCCTGGGAACTGCAATCGGTTCGAGCGCACACGTTTTATAATCGACGGCAAGATAACTGAGGCAGTGTGAACCAATCAGAGTGAGGCGCAAATATGTCGTCATTTATACCAATAGCTTTGTGCGTTTTGACATTTTTTCTATTAAGTACTTTTTGTTAGTTTAAACAAATGTAATGAATTAATTTAGCAACAGGAATTCAGTTTAAATGTTCTACACTGCGTATAAAATAATTATCGTCAAATTTCTGTGGGCCTGCAAGGCGATATTATCGTTCAAAATTTCTTATCGAGCGTAACGCGGTCCATTTCAGAGATTTTACAACGGCGCCTCTATACAGGAACAAAATTGAGAGACGTATGTCCTACGTCAAAATTACTTAGCAAAAATCAAGGCAACAGGAGTTCATGGCTGCTTGATCTTCTACATAAATCACACAAACAACACAGAACACGATACAATAACAATGGACTTCCTACCGATCCTGCAAGAATTAAAAGTTTTTTTTAGGTTCAAGGCTGTGTATGGTACTGGACAAGCTCAATATTTTTGTTGATACTTGAACGTAAGGAAATGTTGGGATTATGTATGACTTTCTCAATATTCTTTCGCTATCTTTGCTGCATTCCTGATTTCCAATGAACAACCAAGACGAATGTATCTTATGCTATCAATATTCATCCTCTGTTTTGCTGTCTAGATCTGAGACTCACAATGGACTGTATTTTGGAAGTTTCTGGTCTCTCTTGCCCAGTCGTGCCAATTTCTGCTAGCGCTCAGCATAGTCGTCCTACACCTGCGGCTGAATGTGGACTTCTAGCCAGTGCTGTGCTTTTTCATGACGGTTATAAGACTATGACCATCATCTTCTTTCATTAGAACTCACGAATGATGGTCATATACAAACGGGTTGATTTCATTTGACCGTTTGTAACAAAAACCTTCATGACTGCTGAAGAATGTGATATGAGAAGAGTAGAAAAATCAATCACTCACTAATTATCTCTGAGAAAGATATGCAAGACAAATTATTTTCAGCATAATTATTATTCTCTGGTAATTATTGTCCAATTTTAATTCTGGCAATATTGGTATCAAAATTCATGAAATTTCTTCAGAAGGCTATTTCTCAACCTTTTGTGGCCATTTGATGATTGTCCATGTCCCTGCAACAGGTTCCCGTGGGGTTTCGAGAGGCTATGAACATTTTAGAAGAAAACCTTGCGAACATGGCTATCAAAATTCATCAAATTTCCCCAGTAGGCTATTTCTCCACGATTTGATTATTTGTTCTTGAACCGGTCATTCCGGAACAGGTTTCTGTGAGGTCTCTGGTGGCCATTAACATCTTTAGAAGGAACCCCTGACAATAAGGGTTTCAAATTCAATGAAAGTTCTCCAGAAGGCTCAACGTTTTGTTGCCATCTGTTAATTTGTCCTCGGAAAGGTCAATCCGGAACAGGTTTCCGTCGGGTTTCGAGTGGCGGTTAACAAAACTAGCCACAAAACATTGAAGAAATTTAATGAATTTCGAAACCCATATTGCCAGGTTTTCCTTCTGAGAACATTCATGGCTACTCGAGGCTCCACAGGAACCTGTTCTGATATGGCAGGTCCGAGTACAAATCATTAGATGGTCACTAAACGTTGATAAATATTCTCATGACGAAATTTTATGAATTTTGCTACCCGTATTCCCAGATTTTTTTTCTGAAAATGTTCATGGTTACTCGAGGCACCACGAAAACCTGTTACATAATGGCCGCTCCTGGGACAAATTAGCATAATAAAATAGACATAGTTTTTAGGTATTTTTCCAAAGATTTTGACAACCATTCCTGGAAATTCAATTGATATTTTCAAATAGTGTCTCCGTACACCAAAGCCCCGGAAATCCGGAATTCAGTTAACCAAATGAATCCAAATGGTCACGTGCCAAAAGAATTAAAATCGGTCAATAATTGCCAGAGTTCCAATCATTTGAATTTGATGGATACCCGGGTACCCTCTCCAACACCCAAGGGTTAACCAACAACTAAACCTTCAATCGTAAAGCTCAAGCTGTGGATATATCGCCAATGACGGGGTAATGTCTGTTGAATTTGACGATAGAAACACCGCTACTAGCGATGACCATCATGATCATCTGTGTACTAAAGAAGTAAAATGACGGCCAATTTCCATGCTGGTATATTGATACGATCGTACCACATAACACTTGTACAAGTTTTAGAAAATGAGTGACAAGCGCGAGAAAAAAATATCACTCGGTTGTTATTTCATGTTGATGAGAAGTTTGAGAGAGAGAGGCTCTTTTGTTGCTTTGATTGTTAAATGCAAGAATCTCATTTGTCAATTAGTACCGTGATGGAGCTCAGCACTGCTTCTAGCTTGCTTCTACATGTGGAAGTGCGACAGCTTTCCATATGTCTGTGGTGCGGCGAGAGGCGAAAAGAGGAGATGTGCAAACGATTGAATTGAATACATTTTCATTTCATTCCCAATTAACGTTCGCAAATACAAGTTTTAAAGTATAAACGCGTTTCGCCATCATTTATTAACACGCGTCCAAAAAGTCTCTTGGTTGATTCCTCCGCTTGTTCCATCGGGATTTTGTCTGCTAAGTAGTCTGTGCAACCCTGAGGAAGATCGAAGAGCGTAGAGAAGCTTAAGCTGCAAAAGAGCGGGTTAAAACCAAAGGAGCCAAGTACGAGACCTGTCAACGCTACTCGGCTTTAGATAAGGAAGTTAAACGCTGCTGCCACCGGAACAAGCGAGCGTGGGTAAACTCCCAGGCCGACGAAGGGGAGAAAGCCGTAAACACTAGTGATATCCGCCTCCTCTACGATATCTCACGACGCCTGAGTGGAGCAAGCATGAAGATTCTTGTGAAGGAGTCGCATCCTCACCGCAGTTACTTACCGACCACACTGACCAGTTAAAACGTTGGTTTGAGCACTTCGAACAACATCTGCAAGTTACTACGATCAACCAACTATCAACATCTCGGCATGATCGGCCACAGATGCTGCGCATCACTCGCGTCAGCGCCGAGGCCTCATCATCGCAGGAGATCGAAGCATAAAACCCGATAAGGCTCCCGAGGTTGATCGCATATCAGCAGAGATGATCAAAGCTGAGCCCATGCTATCCGCACAAATGTTGCAACAACTATTCTGTAATATCTGAGACACCGTGACAATACCGGCCGACTGGATGCAGGGCGTCTTAGTTAAGGTCCCTATGAAGGGGGATCTAACTGTGTGCGGCAATTGGCGAGGCATCATGTTACTGTGTATTGTTCTCAAAGTCCTGTGCAAAATTATCCTAACCGGATTCAGGAGAAGATCGACGCAACTCTCGGGCGGCCGCAGACAGGATTCCGTGCCGGAAGATATTGTGTGGACCATATCGTCACGCTCCGAATCATTCTGGAGCATGTCAATGAATTCCAAGATTCCCTCTAGTTGGTATTCACTGACTACGAAAAACCTTTCGAAAGACTCAACCACGAAAATTTGTGGGGTGCTCTGACGTTATCACACGCTTAGCCCTGCATAACGGAGCTTTGTTCGACCCCATACAGGTAGTCACCGGTGTGAGAAAAGGATGTATATTATCACCGCTACTGTTCCGCGAGATCATGGGAGATGTTATTGACCGTGTACCGAACCGTGGGCTGCTTATCACAAT
Organism: Aedes japonicus; assembly: GCA_034211315.2. Classification (NCBI taxonomy): domain Eukaryota; kingdom Metazoa; phylum Arthropoda; class Insecta; order Diptera; family Culicidae; genus Aedes; species Aedes japonicus. Next base: position 74,442 of record JASCZW010006718.1, read on the forward strand.
GGAGCACCTCGACGTCTTCGATTTGACTGATGGCGTTGCTTTGTTAGGGCAACGGCGCTTCGATATGCAGAGCAAGCTCAACGACCTCAATCTTTTTCATGGCGGGTCGCACCATCAACGTCAACCAGACTAAATCAACACGGGTAATCCTTCCAATTTTACGGTAGCGGGGCAAGCAGTGGAGAAAGTCGATAGCTTCCAATATCTTGGCAACCAGATAGCGTCAGAGGGTGGAACCAAGAGCGACATAGGTGTACGAATCATGAATGTTAGGGCTGCTTTTGCGAGTTTAAGAAACATAAGGAGGTCAAACGAGGTAAGTCAACGCATCAAAATCCGAATTTTCAACTTAAACGCTAGCGAGAAGAGGCACGTATCACCGGAGAATACTAAAAAGCTGCAGGTCTTCGTCAAGCGATGCCTGTGGTGTGCAATTCGTGTCTGGTGGCCTTAAAATTGGATCTAAAATGCCTAAGCTCCATCGTCGATGCCAACAAAAACCTATATCAGTCGAAATTTGAGAACGAAGGTGGAGGTGGGTCAGCCACACACTATGAATAAGCGGAAGCGAAAGCTGCAAACAAGCTCTGCATTGGAACCCAGCAGGAAATCACAGCAAAGGCAGACCCAGGGGCTCGTGGCGTCGGAGTCTCAATAAGGAAATAAAGGAAGTCGATCAGCCGCCCAGGACGGATGTATTTCTCGTTGGCCCTATGCAACCCTACGGATGGACAGGAGACATAAATAAGTAAGTAAGCAGTCTGTATACGGTCAATGGTTCTGCCCATTTCGTCCAATTGTTTATGGGCCCAGATCGGTGGTGAAAGTCGAGAGAACTGTCTTGCAGGTGTTTGGTTCAAGTGAAAGAGTAGACATTTTGTCTTCGATGGCTGATTGCTGCGTAGCAGCAGCGGTGCCTCAAGGGGGATGTGTATTTCCATGTGTTTGGCTCGAGTGAAATTTCGATATGCGCCTATTGTCCTCAGTGGCTGATTGCAGCGTAGCAGCAGCGGTGCCTCGAGTGGTGCTAAGGTACACAGCAAAAAATATATGAAACTTACTCACGATGTTATCTGAGCCTCCACTGAAAATATGTCACCATAATTAATGCCTGATCGCATTATTCATTTTAAAATACCGTAAACAACAAAAAGTCCTGCCTTCATTGAAAGTTATATCTTATTCATACCAGTCTTCCAGCTTGAATTCATATATGTAATCAATAACATATAATTATATAACGCGTACACATTTTTTTATTCTTAACCGCTGGAAATTTAAATGATCTCGACACAATTCAGTACCACCGATTACCTTTCAAGTCAGAATCGCCGTTGTGAGCGCCATATTGTGTTCATGCTTGATCCGGAGTGCATCTTGGAGAATATTGAAGAACGTTTTGAAAGTGTACGAAAAAATATGTGTGAGACTGTGGAAATAGCATCAAAAATGTGTAGGATCTCATTAACCACATCTGAATTCAATAAATCCTGCGTGTTTCCAAGTATCCAGCTTTCAAATGAGTCGGCAAAGCCTTACATGTCACAAAGCCAACATCCCTTAGGAATAATTGAGTAAAGATATTTGGACTCAAATGGAAACAGCTTGAAGAATTGTTTTAAGAAGTCAATAATAAAAATTCCTGAAATAATTTACCTATTTCTTTTATTTTGGAAGGAAAACACAAGTCAATCTGTTTCAATTCTAACCTTAAAAATCTGAATCCGAAGATTACAGCAGGTTTTGAATTTACTGCTCCTGTAAAAAATGCACGAGTAATTTTACAGTGAACGTTCTTCAGTGCGGTGAATTGGAGGTAAATTTGTTACATGACGACTTGCATTATTTTACAGGTTTCGTTCGAACTGTGTAGCTGCCAGTGTATTAGTTTGGCAGTAGCAAACAGTGTTCTTCTTCAGCATCGTGCATGTCGACACGGTAGTGTTTGTATAGAAACCATTGGGTATGAACGAATACGAACACATACATTTAAACTGTTGAGAGAGTGAGAAATTCCTATTTCCCAGATTGAATATTCAGAATTCTTTTATTTTGAAAGCTCGAATGGTGATGCTGCTGAGGATAGAAGAACGGTGGTACGTTGTTGCGATGCAAACCCGAAACCGGCAACCATTGCTAATGTTTCGCGATGATTATTTTGTAAACGGAAGACAATCGACTTAACTTGGTTAAAATACGGGCCAAAGACGTGTGGAACCGTTTGAAGCAGCATCATGCAAAAACAATCGTAACATCGAGTGTGTCTTTACTTAAGAAAATTTGTAGCTCCAATTACGTTGATGGTGAAAATTTGGGGAAGCATTTATACGACTTGGAGAAGCTTTTCATTCGTCTGGTGTGTGCGGGCCAAGCGCTCGAAGAATCGTTGGAAATGATACATTGGAGTCTACCGGAGTCATAAAGCGTGCTGGCAACGGGGTTGGAGAGCCAGTCGGAAGCAAATGTGTCAATGTCGCTCGTGAAGCAAAAGTTGCTAGATGAGTATCAACGGCGAAAGGAGCGCGGTTCGTTGTCGAATGAAAAGGCGATGAGGAACCTAGGGAGCAGAAGAAATGGCTGTGCTTCCACTGCCAGAAGCCTGGCTATTACCGTAAGGAGTGTCGTCTCTGTTGGTTGCGTCTTCAGCAGAAGAGAAGTGGAGCGGAATCGAAAAGTGCTAGCGCGAAAATCGACGCGAAGGCCAAATTGACGGCCGAAATGGATAATTCGATATGTTTTACAGTCGTAAAGCGCAGACGAAAGGGTTGTTGGTATATTGAAAGTGACTGCTCGTGTCATATAACCAACGATTGGGCTTTCCTTAGCCGGTTGGATGAAAGCAAGCAGGCACGGTTGACGGTTCTTTCTTGAAATCACTTGGTATCAGTGAAGGACTCGTAAAATGCGTGAACGAAGCATGAAATGTGCTTGAAGTGAAGTTGACGGAAGTGCTCTTCATACCGACGCAAGACAGTGGATTGATATCGGTTCAAAAGCTGACGAAGAAAGTTTTTGTAGTGACCTTTGTAGGGGTCAGTATTTTCTGTTGTAAGCGAAGCCGGTAAGACAGTTTCGTTGAGAGAGCTGAGTGGAAACTTGTTTGTGTTGAAGACCGTGGGATACGTGAAGCTGAGTGTGAAGCTGCAGCTTCTGCCAAACTGCCACCATATTTAGCATCGACGGTTTGTCCACCTTGATCCTGCTGTCCTGGAACAGCTGAAAGCAGGAGATCTCGGAGTAGAATTCAAGATAAAGGATTGCGGTAACAGCAGGTGTGTGAGGACTGCCTCGAAGGTAAGCTTCCACGTACTTCATTCCCTACAGCCTCTGATAGTAGAGCCGCCTGAATATTCGACCTGAGGCATACCGACCTATGTGGACCCATGGCAAATGTGACCCCAAGGGGCATCAATGACTTTAATCACTATACCAGTATATGTTTATTGCGGCAGAAATCAGATGTAGCTGGTTTCCGGAAGGGTACTATGCGTGATTCGGTCGAATGGAGGAGGCGAATACGGCAACAGTGAGCTGAAGACATCCTTTGAAGAGGAGGGGATTCAAGCTCAACACCGCTGCATACATTCCGCAGCAGAACGGTATGGCTGAACGCAAAATCCGTACGTTGTAGGAGATGGCAATTTGTATGTTACTTGATGCAAACCTCCATAAAAAATATTGGTGAAGCCCGCCTACGTCCAAAACTGCTGCCCATCTCGTGTCACTGATGAGACACCGTTCGGAAACAAACCTGTGTTGAACCATCTTCGGGTGTTCGGATGTCCGGCGTATGTGCATATTCCGGACGCTAAGAGGGTCTAATTGGACTGCAAAGCACAGAAGCTTGTCTTTGTCGGATACTGTGAGAATTGCAAGGCCTTCAGTTTCTTATATCCCAAAACCGACTGCTTCACAATCAGTCACGATGCGCGCTTCATCGAACAACGGAACGGTTCTCGCATGACGGAACCATAAGCGATTACCTCGGACGGAATCGAGAACGATTACGAGTGGCTAGAAGCGGTAGGCGACGAAGTTGCAGTTCAGGACGAAGCAGGCACTCAAGAGGAGCAGTTGCAGGAAGAGGTTCACTTCAGGAAGATCAATCACATCAAAGAGGATCTAAACACGATTCCAATGAAGAGTTCTGTCTGGTGGACAACAGCGTTTGACCAGAAGCGTTGTATTAAAGAGACTTTAAGAGATTTTGTTGTTGACGTGACATTGGTTGTGGAAGATGATCCGAGAAGCTACGAAAAAGCAGTTCAAAACTAGCAAGAATAGCAATTCAAAACTAGCAAGTTCAAAAGTTTGTGAAAGATGATCCGGGAAGCTATGGATAAGCAGTTCGAAACTCGGAGAAAAGTTTTTGGGATGGTGGGATGCAGGAGGAGTATAACTCACTGATGCTGCATGATGAGCATATTGACATCCATCGTATCATCGGCTATGGCTGACGTTCCGGCCAACTACCATAAGGCCATCCAGCAGAGCGTTGAAGCATTTTGGTAAGATTTAATCCAAATATGTTCCATTAAATCATCTTATGTAGTTTCTTTTAACACTATCCGAGATGTGTCAAATTAATTTATACATTATTTAACAACAAAGGTCTGAATTTTGTGTACCATTTTTATTTGAACAGTCCTGATTTATGTGAACACATAAACACATTACATTATCTTTTTTTTACAACTTACCGAAAAACACGTTAAACACGTACAAGAGCTTCTTCTTGCGGAATTCGGAGATCGACATGTTAGGAGGTTGGCTTGTTCTCGGTTGATTCTAACAACAAGGCAAAATCTGAAAAGAATGAAAACAGAAATGCAAAATTAATTTTCCAAAAGTTTTCAAAAGTAAAGGGTTAACTGCTAAAAGGTTTGGTTGCATTGGTTGAAAGCGAACAGTCCAATTGAATTATCAATGGAATGCCGTAGGATGAATATAAACTACGAAGGCTGGCAAACAAAGCACCTATTTATTTATACATTTAATTATTTGATTATTAATGTTATTTTAGAAATAAGCTTGTCAGTCAAAAATAAATGTGAGAGCAAAATTAATAGCAAATTGTGCAAATGTTATAGTTCGCGAATGGCTCTGCCAATCCTAAGGACGTCTCTTTAGTATTTAATTTTTAATGAGGGACATTAGTTTTTACTTTCACTTTAAAAAAAAAAACTATTTAAAAAAAAACTTTTTTGAGCGTATTAGTAGATAGTTTTTAGATGAAAGTGGATTTAACGAAACAATAAAATTATCAACTAAACAATAGAATACGTAGGTTGCTCGTTAAGCTTTCAGATGATGAAGTTAAACCAAATTATGCAATCAACCAACAAAGAATAAGACCGAATCAGAGTTCATTGCATTCTCTTCATCGATTTCCTCTAGTTTGAAATGAGCTGCAAATCTGGCTAGGATCGGGTACTTTAACGTTTGCAATTAAAAAAAAATGATTTTTTTCATATGGTGATAGAAAAAACCTAAACCAAATTGCTTTTGATAAATTTCCCATGGAAGGCAATTAAAGACTGTATTCGATGAAATTTGGACACACGCAATTGTTCGTAACTTTTTAGCGTGTGGGTAAAAATTATTGAAATTTTAACTGAATGTATTTCATTGTGTCAATTGTGTAATGAATTTCGTGAAAATTGGTCTAGTGATTTCAGTGATGGCTTCGAATGAAGAAAAAGTGCGCCAACAAATGTTGGGCACTCATTCGAAAACCCAAACGCTTCTTATCGATGGATCGGAAAACAGCTCGGAATCGCATATTTAACCGTATCTCATGTGATTAAAACGTTCAAGGACCATAAGACAACCAAGCGGAAAAATTGTAGTGGAAAAAAACGTGGCACATCAAATCCGGAGAAGGCCAGGATGGTATTGAACCAATTTAAGCGTTATCCCAACATTTCGATCAGAGATGTAGCAGAAAAGGCGAAAGTTTCAGTTTGTTTTGTGCAGGAAACAATGAAACGTTCTGGATTACATGTGTACAAAGTCCAGAGAGCACCGAACCGGAGCGATAAACAGAACTCGGTGGCCAAGACTCGTGCAAGAAAACTGTACAGGGAGTGGCTCACAAAACCGTTCTGCATTGTGATGGACGATGAGACCTACATTAAAGCCGACACCAAACAAATGCCAGGACAGGAATAATACGTGGCCACCTCTAAGTTAGCCGTTCCGGAGAGTGTACGGAAGAAGAAACTGTCGAAATTCGCCAAAAAATTCCTTGTCTGACAAGCGATCTGCGGATGTGGCAAAATGAGTCAGCCCTTCATCACCCCTGGGACCGTCAACGGACAAATCTACAAGGACGAATGCCTCCAAAAACGACTTCTTCCCTTCTTGAGATCTCACGATGGCCCGACACTGTTATGGCCGGATTTGGCATTTTGCCACTATGCTCGGCCCGTCTTAGACTGGTACAAAGACAATAATGTAGTTTTTGTACCAAAAGACGTCAACCCTCCAAACATTCCGGAACTTCACCCAATTGAAAAATTTTGGGCAATCATGAAGGCAAAGCTCGTTAAAACTCCAAAACTGATAGAAAATGAACTTGAACTAAAGAAGGTGTGGTTAAACGTAAGTAAGCAAGTCGGTCCTATCATTGCCCAAAATTTGATGAAAGGGGTCAAGTCAAAGGTGCGGGCATTTGGATTGGGAGAATAGGTTCAATAAACCAATGATGTCAAAACTTAACCATTTAGTAGTACTTTATTTCCAGAAAGCTTGAAAAGAAAATTTTTGGTGACCTATTTTGTGTGGCCAAATTTCATCGAATACAGTCTTTATTTAAGCTTATTTGCAAACAAATTCGACGCCCTTGCGAGCGACCTTCCGGCAGTTAAGCCGAATATTCTCCATGGCGGACGAAAACATGCGTGTAGGCATGTTTTTGAGTCCTTTCTTCGTTTTATTTATCAATTCCTATTCGCGACTTAATTGTTGGAGTAAATCTTACGCTTCAGGTTGGCCCAGGAATTTTCGATGGGACGCAGCTGGGGAACGTTGGGTGGGTTCGCCGACTTGGGTACCACATCGATATTCATCCGCTCCATCTCCTCCAACGATCGCTTTGAGTAGTTGGTCGATCCGGTCAGAACATCGCGTCTTCTCCCATAAGGTATTTCTTGATGAACGACGCAAATTCCGGCAGGCTTTTTGTACTATACATTTCCCCGTTCACGGCCAGTCTGGAGCTAAAGAAGAGCGGCTTTGACATCCCTTTCTTACAGATTGTCAGTGTGAAATGAACTTCATCTGCGAGCTCACTTCCTTCGTGGGTGAAATTTAATACGAAGTGCCCTGCCAGTCGTTGCCATCCAGGGTGACATAGGTCTCGTCGTCCATCACCACCGCCACGTCACGATTTGCCGGGAATATCGAGTTGGCGTCATTGCCTGCAGCTCCGAAACCAGTGGACGCGACTTCCTCTTCCTGACATGTATGTACATGTTCGCCAGGTACTTTTTCACTGTTTGGCCGGTTGAACCGACTTCCCGGCGAAGTGCACGCAGCGATGTAGCCACTTTTCCTTCGGTTTTTCTCTTTAGCATTCGTTGGAGCTTCTTGTCGTTCAGGGTCGTCGGCCGCCCGGAACCGGGCTTTCTTTCGATGCTCTGATTGTTGTCCAATAGTGCCAAGATTTTGTAGATGCCGGAACGGATGAATCCGTCGTCCACACGATGTCCGTTTTCGACGCAGAACGCGCACACTTCTGAACGGAGTTGCTTTTCTGTTTTTGCCATTACGGTTATTTCGGTTCGACTGATAGAGCTGTCAAATTTTATCTGCTAACTCATGGGTTACTATGATTGATGCTGTATGGGTATTGGGTAGTTTAGTCAGTGCGGGTGAAGGTCAACCCATGAAAAATCGGTTTTTAAAATGCAGGCGGTTACGTCCCCCAGCAACGCGGTAGACGTTGGCGAGGTTGCTTAAAAAAATGGACCATCTAAAGATACATGTTCTACTGATATTTTAGTTCGACGTTAATACACTACTGCCATCTGTTCAGTTTTTTAACCCGTTACAGTATATTCAACAGATGGCGCAGGTGTTTTTAGTGTTGATGATGTGTAGTAGAAAATATTCAATGTATTATGTTTGTTTATCTGTTATATAAATGTTGATAAATAACGTTGTTACGCATTTTGATGACAATTGTTGATGCTGCTGATTGAAAGTAATGTAGAAAAAATACAAAGCTTCAATTTTAAAACGAGTTTTTGTGCTAAAGGGGACAGAAGGGGACAAATGATATTGTATTGATTTTATAGATGAATATTCTAACTTCCAGTTTACGTTGTTTGTTTTTGCAAATATTTGCATATAAAGATGTCAGATTTCTTGAAAAAGCGTTATTTTTTGTTACATTTCAACCTCTATAACTTTTTTTGACAATAGCTAGCAATACCTTGCGTTCTCTAAATGTGCGTCATTCCAATCCCTAAAAATTATTTAAACAAAATCTTCAAATTCAAATAAAAAATATTGAAAAAAATAAAAAAAAATAAAGTAATAAGAAATAAAAAAAATTGAGCAGAACACTATCTTTTTTAAGACCCACCCTGAGGAAAGTTATTAAGAACTGTTATTAAACGATTCGTCATTGAGGTAGAAGTTAAGTTTTTGGAGCAAAGTTTCTTTGAATTATGAATTATCGTATATTTTGTAGGGAAAAAAATTCTCTAAATCATAGAGGTAAAATGTATTTTTTTTTATCATGAGCATAAAAGGATCCCCCTAGTCACCATCCATATCAAACATTAGATCTCATTTTAAAAATTTATTCATCATTATTTAAGACATCATTATGTATCTTAAGTTAGTAGTTTTAGAGTTATCGATTTTTGCCGTGAAATTTGGCCATTCTGACCATATTTTGTTGGTTTTAAACATGTCTATAATTTGCACAAACAATTTCAAAAGTCGCGGTTTTTGTTGTAGATGATTTTCTTCCATATATTGATAAATTTTCAGTAAGTCTGGGGGTGACCCCGGTGTTGTGCTTAATATCCATACCTCGCACGCTGGTATGGACGCATACTGGAAAAATACAATAACCAGACCAAAGTCAATAAATGAACTCGTAAATGCATTTTCAATTCTAATCCTATAAAGTTCGCCAACATTTCAAAGGCTCCCAATTAGCGATTCGACTAGTGCCATAATCAATCCCTCCATAGACCCCATTAAAAGCATGAACGGAAAACTTGGTCTATCTCGAATACCCACCAAAGGGCTAGACTGGGAAAATGAGAATTTTATACGATTGCATAGTTTGCTGAAATCCGATTATCTGTGAGTGCTCAGACATGTGCTGAGTAAATTTATACGCGAATTCAAGCGGAGCACCTACCGAATACCAAGAATCGCACAATCAAACGAAAAGCGATAGCTGTTCTGGTCAAACGATTAAGAAACTTAAATTCATTCCAAAAACATGCTGGGAATTAAATGCCTACTTTGCCGTGCCTCGTGAAGGAGTGATTTTTTTTCCTTACATTCCTTCTCCATTAGTTTGTTATTGCAGATCGAACTTCCCACATCACAATGGTGAGGAATATTACCACATTGCCTTTCACCGATGGTTAATTGACGCTCACCGGGAGAAAATGAGAACGTGGAAAACCCCGTAAATTAAGATCATTAAACGAGGCTTTATTTTTTCTGCAACCAATTCAGTTTTTATCTTTCAACTATAGATGAAGTCTGCTTTTTCCAATAGTCCCAATTCCGCAAACGCTACCGGTAGAGACAAGAGCTGCTCAGCAAGGTCGGTAAAATGAGCCTGAAAATTGGCTTTCAAAGCACTAGAGCACAAGATAGTACAGCAATCCCCCGAGAAGCACCGTGAGTGGTATCGCCAACTAAAGTTGGTTTCGATTTGTCCAATGGCATTCTACTATCGATTAGTTATGGTAAATCGCAACCTCTAGCAAAGCACATACGACGATTGAAATATTACGGTCGATGGTTGACTCCATCCACTCATCGCGTTATTTCGGAGATCCGTGTATAACAATAAGAACAACACTAACAACGCAAACATCGAACATTCTGTAGTGCAGAGATGAGATTGGAAGCTGAAATAGAATCATAAAAGAATCAGCCTTCGTTAGACAGGGAAACTCTTGCTTCGGAAGAAAAACAGGACCTGTTTTCTTTCAATTCACCGTCCACTCTGAGGAAGGCTGAAGGAGGAGTTAATGAAAATAAAAGAGGTGTTTCCATTTTCTATTATTTATTGAGGATTGCAAGGTTGAAATAAGTATCTGGGCCGTATAACGGTGCTTTCATACCATAAAGCTTTGCTAATTATGAGCAATTTAAAGTCAAAAGAGAAATTCATTGCGTCAAGCTCCTACTCCTATTAACTTATAATAATGTCCCTTCCGTAGAGTTCTGGAAGGAGACAGAGGAAAAAAAAGGCTTTGGGTTGTAACCGATTGCCGATTGTTTATA
>JASCZW010006719.1:0-84935 GCA_034211315.2 Aedes japonicus
TACGAAAGAGGCTGATCGATAGGCGCAAGATGCCTGATATTACCTATGAGCTTTCATGTCGGGTTGGCGCTCGGTTCACGCATATGCTTGTACCTGTCAAGTGAGCTTAAAGAACAGGGATAGGAAACAGTATAATAACCGCAGGGAAAGACACAATCAATTTAAGCGCTTGTCTTTACATATTTACAAAATAGAAATAATAAATGGAAATATAGTTTGAACGTATTAACTTTATTCTTCCATATCACAGCCTCAATGTTTAAAAACAAATTACTGCCATTTCCTTCGCTCGCTGTCTTATAGTAATGCGTAATGAATCCTGGCAGGTGCCACGGTACCTTCTTCTCTCTAATGGGACGCTGTTGTACTCCTATTGGCGTGGTTGCTTTGTCGGACGATGATAACTCTGCAGTTCATCCATTTGATTCCAGTCTCGATCTCCAGACCTTCTTAGTTCGTGATGTGGCGTCTTAACTTACCTCAGCACCATCCACTGGCAAAGGCTACCATTGCTGGTTTCTCCACGACCTGTGCCTTGTTGGAAAGAAATCTTGTTTCTCCAGCAGCCCCTATCTTATTTCATCTGCTGCTGCGGTGTCTCCAACTTCACAGTTCTCGAGCTCCACGTTCAACATCCTCTCGCCTTCCCTTGTTTGTAATCTATCCTCTCTCGTAAGTTCATCGTCATAGTTGACTTTGGCATACTGCAATAAGTAGTCACGCTAATCTTTCGCCCAGAGAAGTTCTTCAGGAGGAACGCCAGTGATAGTGTGGGCTGCCACGTATGTGCCTGGACTGCTGCTAACCTGGTTCCTGGTGCATGGCACGTTATTATCGTTGCTGTGCACATCGCTGTTAATCACTTCTTCGCCTGGCTCTCCTGAGTCCGTTTTGTGGAACAACGGCGTCAGTAAATAGTCTTAACCTACGATCAACGCAATGGATTCTTATATTTCTTCTCCGCTAAAAGGAGGACCATTGTCTGTTTTAATGAAACGTGGGAATCCTTCCTTTCTGAAATGTCGTGGGGACCTTTCGCGTACCTCGAAATTCGTAGATTTGACCGGATAAGCAAATATGTACCTAGATCTAAAATCGACAGTCACGAGAATGGAGACTCCCCAAATTTGCTGTAGGGACCATTGAAATCAACGGCAATCGACTCCCACACAGTTTTAGGTGCCAAAATACGAGACATCGGGGTTGGTTTCTCGGCATTCCATTCAAAGAACATATTTCATAACGATCAAACCACGCTGCAGTAAAATGCTTTATTGTGTCTGACCCTTGGATCGCTCAAGCGTGGGTAACTTTGAAAGCAGCGGCATGCGGATAATACGATGAAGCTGCATCGCTTTCTCCGGAGTGAAAGCGGTATAACTGCGCGATACACTCTGGTCAGGATACCACTCTTTACCTTCAAATCATCTACTGCAACTGAAATCTCCGCAATTCATGCGACCAGATGTTATCCTCCAGGGCCTGAATAACCTTCAATAAAATCTCATCCTTCGCTGTTTCAATTTCCTTCCTCGTCTGTCCAAGAAGCACACTGGATTGGCTTCCTTCCTTCTTCACGGACTTTGAAAGTCGTCAAAGGCGTCGTTTTATCCATAAAATGAAGAAAGATGGATCTGCAATATTCTGACAGCCCGTAACGTATCGATGGAGGGCAATATATAATAATCGCAGTGCCCACCCGTCTGCTCTTGTAAAACTGTGGCCCGATCTTCGGGTTCTGTAACAGGCGTAAACTTCTCTGGTGGCATCAGTTCTCAACATTGGTAACAAGCAGGTGGGAATGGTATTCACCTTTTTGTGCCCTCAATGCCTCCTCTGATTTTGCGCATATCTCTTCTCGGTGGAGATTCAATCCTTTCAAACAAAACTAACTATTCTATAGAATACCCCGATCATCTTCTCAACATCAATACCGCCAGAGCCAGCAGCAGTGAAGCGTCCGTATAGAGGATTGTTTTGTCCGATTCTGAGAGTATCCACAATGATGCCAATGCACGAGTAGCAGATGCGACTTGATATTTTCAAAAGCTTTAGTTTGCTCTGGACCTAGCTCCAAGTTTGTAGACATACACCGCCTGATGGTCCCGTAATATCAGCATAATTCTTAAATAAAGCCCAACAAAGGTAGCTAAACCCAGAAAACTGCAGCTCGGATAATGTGGCTGGTTGGCAAACTGTCACAATGTGCTTTATTTTTGACTCGTCAATGTGGAATCTGACGTCAGTTCAAACTAAAATATTACGTTCTGATCGAGTTGACATTTCAACATTAAGTAGGTGTTTCCTCACAAGTTGCATGACCTGAGCCACTGTGCACGCAGCTTTTCGAGGAATCTGCAAATATCAGGAATATCGTCCATGTAAACTATCAAGTTTGTTGTAACTTCAGGATATTTTATTTCTCTTTGGAAAATTTCGGAGCACAACATTCACCCAACATTAATCATGTGAAACAGTGCATACCGTTCTGCTCCTTCAACGTGGTAAGTTCTCGTGAATCTTTGCTCAGCTCTAAATGATGGTACGCGTTCAGTTAGGTCCAGCTTGAGAAAAACTTTTGCCCCATGCGTGTAGTTTAATTTTCATTTCTTGGATCAGCGGGAATCTATAATACTCCCTTTTGATTGCTTTATTAGGAGCCCTCATATTGACCACCAAACGGAAATCATTCTTGCCACTTGGCAACCGCGGACATGCCGCTGATCCATCTAGGAGCTTCGCGCACGCGTTCAATTATTCCCTGGGCTTCCATCTCATTAAGACGTTTCAGAGCGGACTCTCGATAAGCTGCTGGTACATTATAATAAGCATTTCTTACTGGGGTTACGGATTGGTCAATGTTGAATTTGCTGTACCCCGGGCATTTTTGGAAGGGTTTATTTTCAACAACACAAGCGTCTACTAAATACCACCCGCAGTAGATTCATTTCACTAGCCGTTCGCCTTCCCAAAATTGAGCGGCGTCCATCTGGCACTACGATAAACTTAGCCGTGGCCGGTGGTGATGATGACCCCAGTATTGAAATCTCTGCCTCAAATACACACAAAATAGACATCGGTTTATCTGCCGATATCCCTTTAGGGTCTCCGAATCCATCTAGTTTTACTGACCTCAAATCAGCACGACCTTTCTGTATGTCAATTTTGAGTTGCCGCCAATCAGTACCACCTACAATATTGACATCAGCACCTGAATCGATCAAAAAACTGATTGGGCTTGCGGAACCAAAACTCCCTTCAACTAACACATCCTTCAAGCTTAATGCGAAAACTTCCTGTAACGGAATGTAGCAAAGTAAAAGAAATGAAAATAAAACAATAAATTTTGTCTTTACTTTTGATATTCTTTGTTCACTTTTTTTTTATGCATAGTATACTTCAAATACAAAATTTTGAAGGAAAATAAGCACTCATACCCGGTCTCCTACTAGCTGCTCTTCATCCCCGTTCTAATTTGTTCTGAACTTTCTTCGACACGTTGCGGCAAAATGGCTGAGTCATCCCACATGTAAAACATTTTGCTCTCAGAGCAGGGCACTGATTTCGATCGTTATATTGCCCAGCGATTACACTCGGGAACATTTTCCCGTCTTCCTTGGCCAGCATTGCGAAACCTTTTTGGCTGATTACCTCCACTACCAGTATTCCCGGAGTACCTCTTCTCTCCTGGTCGAATCATACTTGCTGCACCATTCCTTCTTGAGCTCGATACTTCATGGATATTTCGCCTAGATTCTCTTTCTTGTGCTACTGACATTACTGCTTGACCCTCGACCGGACAATGTTCTGCAGAGTACGCCTCTCCTCGGGTTGCTGCCTGAACTATCGTGTTCGTTCCATAGTCGAATAGACGAGCAGACTTTGCTAGTTCCTTATTTCTGAGCCCTCTGACTAACTGCGACCGTACAAAACGATCCTCCTCGGAGCGACTGTAACTGCAAACTCTGACACGTTCCACCAGACGGGCATGGAATGATACTGCGGACTCACCGACTTCCTGACGCATGGCCATAAACGCTTCGTGTTCGGCAGTTGAATCTGACATCGACCGCAAATGTGTATCGATACTCTCGACAAACGTTTTGTAGCAGTCAGGGCCTTCCAAACTTGGTCTCAATCTTGCCGCTCGAATAATATTTTGCATATCATCGCCTACTACTAAAAATAACATCTTAGCCAGTCGACTTGGTTCTGTAACCTGGCTTAATGAAGCGGCGATTTCAAAATTCTCGATATATTTCTGCCACTCCTCCCAAAGCCGGTTCGCAGGAATATCTTTAGGAAATGGTTTAACCTGATCCATTCTAATGCTTCCTAATCCCGTTTGTACGGAATTGGATGGTAGTGAACTCTCACGAGTAGTATTATTCGAGCGACAGTAACCCCAATTCGGTTCCTCAGCTGAGATGTTTCTGGTTCTCGCGATGTTGTTCCATCATCCGGTTGGCTAAATCCACCACTGCTTTCTCCAAGAACTGCTATTTTATGAGCAGTCGGGGAGGTGAGTGTTGATCTTGGACTTTATCGGTAGGCGTGGTTTAGTGCTGGTTTACAAAGGCACTTTCGGAATCACCAGGCGATCATAGTGCTCGATCTCTACCTCACATTATTAGATACGTTTTCTTCTCCGGCACTCCCGAGGTGGAGATGGCAATCTAACACTATCTACCGCATATTCAAGCTGTAACAAAAAGAACAAATACAATCTCTAATCTCTAATCTTTAATCCAATTTATTAGTTCATACATTCCGCAAGTATTTCTGAGAAATACGCATTTTATTAGATATTGTGTTCTCTGAACAAAAGTTATCGATAATAATAACTACACTCTTTCTAATAAGAAGTTGTGTCGTAGAATTTTCAGATGAACATGTTCAAACTGACCGTCATTATTGTTTTAGAAGCTCTGCCTTTGCTCAATTGCAAAACAAAACATGAATGAAGGCAAAACCATTTAACTATTCCCAAGTAACATTCCAACTTTCTCAAGACTTCAAAGCATACGCCCAAACGTGACCAATTATGGTCCATAGAAAACTTGATACATGGGTTAATTGTCCTTCCACTAGGAATTCAGGCACTCTACCCAACTTTGCCGAACGCTTTATCGGTTATCTTAAGCCAACAAACCTCCATGTGTTCAGCTTAATCAAAATCATTCTCTTGGTCAACTAGTCCCTAGTTAGAGGATCTGAGTTATCGTCCCGATAAACTGTTTGAGTTTTCGTTCCAAGCTAGTAAATTTAAGTATGAATCATCACGATTAGAGCCTTACTGGTCAACCCAAACCAGCAAACTAGTAGTAACCGTCCCGATTAGCTACTTGGCTGGTCGTCCTGAACCAGCGAGCATGCTATAATCACCGTAACACATTACTGGACTGGTCGTCCCGGAACCATTAAAACCGAGAGAACAATCAATCACAATTCTGATCGTCCCGATCCAGCAAACTAGCGTAAATCGTATCAGGTGAAATACTTAACTGGTCGTCCCGAACCAGTAGTTTCAAGATCGTATTGACCACATGCATAACTGGTCGTCCCGATCCAGCAGATGAACAAGATCGTCCGAACCAAACATATTTCTGGTCGTCCCGAACCAGCAAACTAACGATAATTGACCCGATACATCGTTTGACTGGTTGTCCCAAGCCAGTACATTCTAATGCCCTAGCGATCCCTCGTATTACTGGGTATCTCAACCTTGTGAGTCAGTTGGTAAGTGAGCTAAAACGCTCAATAGATTAATTATAGTCAGCCCGGTTAGCCAACTTTCAACTTCAACGAAATTAAAAAAAAGAATATCCTGCTCATACGAGCATCACCTGAGGACAACGATGATAAAAAAAATGAAGGAAGTCGTCCACTTGTCTCTCACTCATTTTTTTTTTTTTTTTTTTTTTTTTTCACTGTATTCCAACACTATTACTACTGCTACTACTCACCTTGCCTTTTTGGTGAAAAAAAAATGCCGCTGAATAAACCAATCACGTGGTTAACGCCTGTCGCACAAACAAAATGGCGGAGTGGAACTTTTCTTTCACTTCTATTGGGTTTTTTTTTTCTTTGCTTTGCACTTTGTCACTACAATTAAAACACTTTTTTATTTCCAGCGAAAACCCCCACTCGCTGATAGGCAACGTATTATCTCCCGGTCCATGAGAATTAACTGCCATTAAAACGGCAGAATAATTCTGGCAGGATCGCCAAAAATGTGCAGAGTCATTCGCTGCCGACTCAGCGAGAGGGGTTCTTGCTGCTTTGGAAAACACGTCTTACCACGGCCGCGATCGGAATACGAAAGAGGCTGATCGATGAGCAAGATGCCTGATGTGCCCATGAGCTTTCGCATGTCGGGTTGGCGCTCGGTTCACGCATATGCTTGTACCTGTCAAAGTGAGCTTAAAGAACAAGGGATAGGAAACAGTATAATAACCGCAGGGAAAGACACAATCAATTCGCTAACCCACACTCTCCATCCAGAGTACTTCAATCGGGTGCCCTGATGGTCCCTCCCGTTTCCATGAGTTATTTATATAATAGTGTTTATATTTATGTAAATGAAAAATACTACAAGCATTCGTATCTATAACATATGATCTCCATTCGGTTGATCCTGAAATGCAAGAAATGTTGTAAAGTGAGTTGTTAGAGTGAGTTCTGTTAGAGTTCTGTGGTTCCACGCTTAAGCAAGCTTTCGTTTGTTTTAAGTGTTAGGATCATCGCACCAAAATCTTGATTTGAGGTTTGCTGAAAACGTTTGTTAAATATATTGAAATTTTAAGAAACTAACATTTATAAATTTTAATTTACTGTTGCCATGGTCACTATGTGCTGCTTGATGCTGATTTTATGTTGCAATCCGCTGTTATGTGAAATTTGCTGTTATTTTTGCTGGCTTAATAGTTATTGCTCCTGAGTTAGAAAAGGAGATATTTAATTGGAAGGAAGTTAAAGACAAATGGACATAAAAAACAATAAGTAAGGTTTAAATCATCTATGAAGTGAAATAAGTAAAACAATATTATCAAAACAATGATATTGTGAGTTATGGTAGGTAATGTAAAATCAGTCACTAGCCAACTGGCACACAGCGCTGCATGAATCAGATCAGCTCATATTTGGTAAAAAAAGACCATTTTGTAAAACGGAAATGAAAAATACAGGAAAATCTTCGATTACTTTTGTTTCGTAATGGGCCCAGATAATGTAGGATCATAAACAATGTTAGTATTTTAATTAATTATTTTGGACGAAGAAATTGTTTTGTTTTTAGAACTTGTTTAGAAAATGTAAAAAAACTTCCTACCTTTTCAAATACATAACGTGATTTAGGTCGACTAAAACTTACGACGATGCAAATACGAAGCTGAAAATATTGTCAAAGGATGTTATAATATATAATGTTAACTACAATTATATTTGTTATGTCTGCATGTCTGCTGATCCTACTGGAATTGTAGACGGACTTGCATTACCATAACCACAAGGAAAGAAAACAATTTAAAAATTCTATACAAAACTTGTGAATTTCATGGATCCATCTGATATTATATACCGTATAAAAGTACTTTCATTTTACGTGGTAGGATAAGATCTCAGCTATGCTAAACAACCGGGGTCGTGCTTCTTACATCGCCTTGATACGATTGCCACCTAATGTATAGTTAGGCATAATGACTGCAGCAAGAATTGCAGTTTTGACACCAGCGGAACATAATGCTCCCATAGACTTAAAGGTGTCATGAAATCCAAGCCATCTTGAATAATTGACATCAAACTTTGGCAGATCAATTTTGAGAGCCGTAGATGAAAGCTGGCTGGTTGCTGATGCACAGTATTATGAACGTTGATGGTGTAATTGAGGTCCAACAATTATCTATTCATCAACCATCGCTTTGTAGCACAGTACCGTGTTTCAAATTGCCGCTATTCTTGCAGTTGCTTAACGAACGGTGAATCTCCATTGTCCATCTTCTCAATTTCAAAGTGCACTTCCACACATTCATGAAACTCTTGATCAAACAGCTCCAACGACACTAAAATTTGCAGGAAATGAAGATCGTCATCATAATTCTCCACAAAACCCTCAACTGTTTCAGCGTTGTTTTTCTTTCCCGACAGCGATCGCTGAAACGAGCGTAAATCCTTCCCCACGTGGACGTAGCGGCCCCCAAAGAAATTTGGGCTCCAGCTGCTTTCAACAACCTCTCACCAAGCATACGTGTTCGTTGTGGCCATATAAAATACGTAATATTTCACCAAATTTATGAACTTTAGTTCGGCGCCGGATTGGCTTAGCTTGCGCGCACAAAATAACATGCCGCTGATGCCAACGCAACCACAAGTCAATTTCTGAGTCCCCGGAATTGTCCTTCGTATACGGTTCGAAGAACCAACGAAGGGTTTCTTAACGGCACTACTGGCCTCTGGACACAGAAATCTTTAAACAGGCAAATTGGATACTTTCGGATCGCGAACAGAAAGCGATTTTCTATTCGATGTCGATAATTATTTAATATCGATCGTAATTGACTTCTCAACCTACGTACAATACTACTTAAAGGGCGATACGGTCAAAATTTGGTCAATATCAACTTGACGTATTTCTTTCAATTTTGCATTTAAAAACCTGAACACCCCTCATTTTGAAGGTGTGTGTGTGTAGAATGTTGCTCCTATTTTGATTTTGGAATTCACTCTTCAGTTGTCAAAATGCCGTCCAAGCAGAAGAGCAGCGTATCAAATTTTGCTCGCGCATCGCGAAAATCCGAGCTACTCGCACGCAAAGTTGGCAAAATCGCTTAAAGTTGCCAAATCAACCGTTACAAATGTAATTAAAGTGTTTGGGGAACGTTTGTCGACAGCCAGGAAGTCTGGATCGGGGGAAATCGAAAACCGGAAGCCGCTGAGACGACAAAGAGAGTTGCCGGTAGTTTCAAGCGAAACCCTAACCTATCTCTCCGAGATGCCGCAAATAAGCTGGGTGTATCGTCTACAACCGTGCATCGAGCCAAAAACGAGCCGGACTATCGACTTACAAGAAGGTAGTGACTCCAAATCGCGATGATAAACAAAATACGACGGCCAAAGCGCGATCCCGGAGGCTGTACACGACGATGCTGACGAAGTTTGACTGCGTGGTAATGGACGACGAAACCTACGTCAAAGCCGACTACAAGCAGCTTCCGGGACAGGAGTTTTATACGGCAAAAGGAAGGGAAAGGTAGCAGATATTTTCAAGCACACGAATCTGTCAAAGTTCGTAAAGAAATATCTGGTTTGGCAAGCCATCTGTACCTGTGGCTTGAAAAGCAGCATTTTCATAGCTTCCGGGACTGTCAACCAAGAAATTTACGTTAAAGAGTGTTTGAATAAACGTCTGCTGCCTTTCCAAGACAGAAGAAACACGGTTGTTCCGTACTGTTTTGGCCGGATTTGGCATCTTGCCATTACGGTAAAAAAAACCATGGAGTGGTACGCCGCCAACAACGTGCAGGTGGTTCCCAAACACGCAACACGCCAGAGCTCCGCCCAATTGAGAAATACTGGGCTATTGTCAAGCGGAACCTAAAGAAGACCATAAAAACTGCTAAGGACGAGCAGCAGTTCAAGGCAAACTGGCTTTCTGCGGCGAAGAAGGTGGACAAGGTGGCTGTACAAAATCTGATGGCAGGGGTCAAGCGTAAGGCCCGGCAATTCGGATTTGGAAAAGCGGAAGCCTAACTGAATATTTTTTCTGAATTTTATACTAATTGAACTTGAAAAAGAAATTTAATTTGATTTCTTAAATAAACGATTTCACCGATTTACACGCGTTTTCCCTTGACCAAATTTTGACCGTATCACCCTTTATCAGGTTAAGTTTAACATAACTACTGGATATTAAAGATTTCAAATATAAAAGTATTTCTACGACGAAATATAGTATAAGCCTTAACAGACAGATTCGGCGGAAAAACTACTACTCAATACGGAAACTCTCAGCAAGGACCTTGGATGTAAGGCTTACAAAAACCGTAGCCAATAAGCTCATACAAGCAAATGTTTGCCAACGTCCTGAATATATTTAGAGTCATCACGACCCTCTATATTGCCTCTTCTTACAAACCGACATCAATGCACTAATGCAGTGGATGAAAACGGTATGAGTGTAAATACAGGAAAATGTGAGGCGATAACGTTTTACCGCAGTAGTGTCACCATCACGCATCAGTACACAGTTGGCTTTGCCCCACTAGCATTCTCCATCTGCGACCTCGGTGTTACAAACGACGCCAGGATGTAATTCAGCGAACATGTCGCGGTCGTTACGGCATAAGCCTCCGCGGTTCTCGGACTCATTCGACGTCATACCTGGCAGTAGAAACCTTGGTCCGTAGCATCCTTG
This sequence comes from Aedes japonicus, assembly GCA_034211315.2. NCBI lineage: Eukaryota > Metazoa > Arthropoda > Insecta > Diptera > Culicidae > Aedes > Aedes japonicus. The sequence goes on from JASCZW010006719.1 coordinate 10,412, forward strand.
AATATGCAGCTGCCGTCTGGATACCTCATCAGAGACGAGAGAAGTGATTCATACGCTTTGCACTCCACCATCTTACATGGCGCATGGACTGGAAACTTTATCTGCTGGGGCATTCACATTTAGGAGCTTGATGTATTAGATGTACTGCTTGGCAATATCGATTGTCATGAATATCTCCAAGACGTTCCCCTGTTTGTTCCACCGAGGCAATTGTGGAGCCCCAACTCATCACCATACCTGCATATCGAACTAGTTATGATTTCAACAGCTTGCCTGCGTGCATTTAATAAAGTGAATGATCATTTCGATATCGTGACCAGCAGAAGCACAGTTAGAAATAGTAATAAGAATATTATAAATTAGAGTACTGGGTATGATTTTTATATCGAAGATGACATGATATTAAATAATAAATCATCAAGCTCAGAGTCTTTTGTACTACCAAAGCTACCCACATTATCAAAATAACCCGTTTAACAACTCTCCCCATCTTCTCCAGTTGCAACGACGTGGCCAGGGCAGATCTGGGCTGTCCGAAACCTAGCTGAACAATTTTATCAAACTTATAGTTTTTTTTTCAGCCGGATGAAATGCTATCATCTTATGCCATTTGAAATCAGAGAATTTACCGAAACCACGATAATATTCCACCTAGACCAGTTCAATAGTCATATTGCTTAACGGGATGTAATGTGATATTTATTACATTTTGATAAATTAAATGAGTAATTCCATTATCAATTAATTGTTTTATCTTCTCCTCACATCCTCCTATACACAGTGCATTAGTTATCACAATCAGGTAACAATTTACAATCTCATGAACACTTTCTGGTTGTTAAACAACTGTTCAATTTACAGCAGTCCTTGGGATTTCAGAGACTCCAGGATCTCCGCTGGAATTGGTGGAGGGGTTGGCAGATGATCACCAGTGGGCTGGAATCCGTTCTCGTCGGCAATGTAGTCAACGCGGTACTTGACACCGTCATCGGCAACGAATTCGTAGTATCCCTTGACGCGCATGGTTTCAACATCGGTACCGGAGTTCTCAAGACGTCCAGTCTCAGAGAATTCAATGTCGTTCTCGCTCAGAACCTTGTAGAAGTAGGAACCATCTTCGTTCAGCTCACGGGTATCTTCCTTGACTCCAATGACCTGGCCGCTGCTGGCAGAGCCTCCAAAACCACTCTTCTTAGAACCAGCAGAACCAGAACCGAAAACTGGAGAAACCACAAAGACAGGAGCTGGAGCGGGTGGAGCTGGGGCAACGAAAACGTTGGCGGAAGCATCATTGAAACCACCCGAGGAACTTCCGAACCGGCTACCCACTCCCGATTTAGATCCTGTAAATAAACACTGTTAATATGTTTCTATTCTATGGATTCTAGCGGCCAATTTACCACCAGCACTACCACCAGTGCTACCACCAAAACTACCGCCAAAACTACCACCAGCACTTCCACCAGCACCTGCACCAGCACTTCCACCAGTGTATTTTCCGTTGTTGTCTGGACGCCATTGGCCGTCGTTGAACTTGGCATTCAGCACCTCTGGGTAGTATCGTCCATCGTTGATGTTTTGAGCGAGGGCACAACCCACGGTCATAACCGATAACTGCAAGGTCACAAATCAAATTAGATTAAAACTATCACCGCACGATTATCTCACTGTAGTTTCTCACCACAATCAGGAACTTCATTTTTGTGCTTCACAACGTCTTACAATGGCTGATGACTGGGGACGGTCTTCTCTCGATAAAAGCTAGAGAAATGATGTGATGCTGTTAGAAAATGCTCCAGTTTATATATGCTTCTCTAGCGAGCCTAGAATCGTGAACTGCAGAAAGAAGAACTTAATGTGTTGATTTTTGAATTTTTAATGAGTTTCTGTGCCATGCTTGTGTGATCGTTGATCTGGTTGGATTGAGGCATTTGCAAAAAAAAAAAGAAACTGAAAGGAAAAAAAAATAGGAATCTGCCAATTTAGCGAGATCTTAGGTTGAAGATATCTGATAATATATATTAAAAATAGACTATTTGAAAATTAATCACGGAGAATACTGATTTTTTTATTTATTTAGCATCGGTTATTGGATGAAGACTATTTAGTTTTGTGTAACGGGCAAATTGGTTTATTTTTAGATGAGGATTTTGTATGAATGTTGCTTTCCGGTTGCTGGGTGGTTCCAGGTAGTTTCTGTGGAGACTTTAATACATCACCATATCGTGTGGCGTGGATTTTTTTTTGCATATGAATAGATGTCTCTTTAGTTTTTTTTATGGAATGATAAAGCGGCCCACCAGGATGAATTGTTTCTTTGGTATTTAAACGAATCCAAGGTCCTCTGCAGCAAATGCAAGCACCTTGTGAAGTGACCTTGAAAAAGTACAGACTTGTTGTCTTAGATTTGCACCAAACTGAATTAATGATCAAGTGAATATCACAATCGGTTTATGTGTCGATTGGGCCTCTTCTTCGTCATCGGACAACGTCAGTTTTTGAAATTATTGAAAACAATCTGCATTTAAAGTACTGATAGGGGAGCGGGAAGTTCTTGGTTTTTGGATGTTAGTCCATCAATCTCATAAATTCGGCCTATCGATAAAAAAAACTCTTGTTGTCCAATCAACTGTCATCTGATGCATTCAAGTTGATAGGGTCTAGGGTAAACATTCATAGTTGCGGTACATTAGTGGCACTTAGTTAGTGTACTAATCAATATTTGTGTTTGGAAGCTACATACAAAACTATACTTCCGTGAAACGCATATCAGGTCAATCTTTGCTTGTTGTCCTATTCATATGGGACTGATATGCTTTTCACGGTAGTATAATTACACAAACACTTTTAATGTACTTATTAATTATAAAAATTATGTAGACTGACTTTTTAGAAACATTGGACCCAAGGAAGAGAAATTTGAGAAACATTTACGGACATGCAATTTGTATCGATATACCCAACTAAGATCCATAGTACACTAGGGTCGATCCATTCAAAAGCCAGACAATCATTTCAAATTTAACGCTCCAATTCTGGTCCTTGTTTTTGACATTATGCGTGAAGTTGATGGGAGGGAGAGTGGGGGGTTCTCTACACGTGGGTTGTATGGCAAAACAATATGTGTTTAGTTTAAGTATTATCTTTCACATGCCCTTTCGATCAATTTTAAGTTCTTTTATTCAATTTTTCACAGCCTACCGTACACCAACGGAACTATCAACACATTTTCTTCATATCTTTTGTTCTAGAAAAATTATTTCTAGATTTTCTTCTACACTGATAGGCAAAATAAAGTGCCCACCTCTTCGTTTTTTCAATTTCTCTCATTTACTTGGTTCAAATTAAAGTAAACACAGTGTAGTTTTTTTTTCTTATTTTTTTATATTCTTTTTATGTTTCACTTATGGAATACTAAAAAAAAGGAGTTTTACTTAAAGAAAAAAAATCAATTTGTGTTGAAAAAACAACAGTGACAAAATAAAGTGCCCACTTCAAAAATCGATATGTTTTCGATAAGTTTCCATTGGAAGACCCCTCGATTGTTTATGTTTTGATATTTTGACATGTTTTGAAGCAAACGGCTCAACCTGGTGCATTTGTATACGTGATCGCATTTGATTCAATTGAAAAAAAAATGGAGAACGCAGTGCTTTCGAAAGCAATTCCCTTGTGTATCCGAAAAATTGGTCGTTCGTGATGTGCAAAACGGTGAATCGCACCGGGCTGTCGCTCAAAAGTACAGTATCAGTAAGGCAGCGGTTGGCAAAATTCTTCTAAAGCTTAAAACGTTTGGATCAGTGGTGGATCGCCCTGGCAGAGGCAAGAAGCGGAAAACGGATGCGAGAACGGACACCAAGATCATGCGCGAAGTCAAGAAGAACCCGAAGGTAACTGTCCGCGAGATCCAGGAAACCCTTCAGTTATCAGTTTCCGGTCGAACTGTTCGTCGCCGTCTCGTAGCACAGGGGTTGAATAGCAAACTTGCCCGGAAGCGCCCATTTATCAGCAAGGAAAACAAAGCCAAACGGCTTAAGTTTGCTGAAGAGCATGATGATAAGCCCCTAGAGTTCTGGAAAACGAGTTCTCTGGACGGACGAATCAAAATTCGAGATGCAGAGGTTGGAAGTGTGATGGTCTGGGGTGTTTTTGCGTGAAATGAGGTGGAGTGGACGTAGGCCTTGAAGAGAAGTTCGTATTCCAGCAGGACAACGACCCAAAACATTCTGCCAAGAAGACCAAGTCTCTCTTCCGGTCTTGTCGGATCAAACCGCTGGAGTGGCCTCCACAAAGCCCGGACCTCAATCCCATCGAGAATTTGTGGGCGATTCTCGATGCCAGCCCGACCAGAAGCGTATAACATAAAATTATAAAATTACTACAAACCTTGTACGACTAACTGATTGTGATATAAATTTGTTTAAAACATTTTCATCTGGATAATTCTAAAACACATTTGCAACAAATTATGATATAATGCCCAGAGGTACAATCTGCGTAAAGAAAGTAAATTAATTTTAACACAACCTGATATGGTTTTGCTACATCGTAACAAAACTGTTACAAAGTTTGTTTTGTTTATGTTATATGCATATCATAGTTTGCTATAATTTTGTTATCTCTAGAGTATCTTTTGTTAGAATTTCAGTTATTTTAACAACATCCGCGATCTGAATTTTAACAAACTTTGTTATAAAAACAGCTTAACTGAATAACAAAACTTGAAATAATTTTGTTGTTCCCTTTTGGTCGGGTAGGGTTGACAAAACTGGTGTTACCAATAAAAATAACTATTTTGAAGCCCTGGAGCGCGCCTGGAAAGAGCTAGATCCACAGCACCTAAAGAAACTGGTCGAGAGCATGTCGAAGCGCCTGCAGGAGGTCCTGAAGGCCAAAGGAGGACACATCAATTATTGAAATGATTTTATTTTACTTTTATTTATGTTTTCTGTAGCCTAAATGAAGTGGGCACTTCATTTTGTCACTGTTTTTTTTTTTCAACATAAATTGATTTATTATTCTTTAAGTAAAACTCCTTTTTTTTGCAGTATTCCATAAGAATATAAAAAATAAGATAAAAAAAAATACAGTGTGTTTACTTTAATTTGAACCAAGTAAATGAGAGAAATTGAAAAAACGATGAGGTGGGCACTTTATTTTGCCCATCAGTGTATCTGGGCGACTAAAATACTAGCGCAGCGAGCTGTAATTTTAATAGAACGAAACCATCAACATTAATCTTTTCGGACATTTTTACATAAGTACAGTGCAAGTGAGAGTAATATTGCTGATACAAATCTTCAGAACCGCTTTTTATATGAGTTTTTCAAGTATTAGGGGAAATCGGGTAAAACAGACCACCTCCTGGAATCCGATGAAAGTAAAATTTGTTCCATATATGATTTCAGTTTTTTCTGCAAATTTACAGTGCACTTGGGTTCAATATATTATAGGAGCACCAAGTTAAGTTTTTGTGTAATAATTCTAGTTTGCATTCAAAACGAGGAGAAAAATGGGCAAATTGGGACACTTACTGAGTTCAATCCTAAATGAAACCAACACCATTCGATTCTCCGCATTTTTTTTTCATAAGATAAGCTATTTTTCAGAACTCCTACCCCGCGCCGTCTAAATTAATGGGATTTTGGATCCATTAATGGGATGGGAATTAATGGGATTTTGGTCACTCTGGGAACCACTGAGGTTTGGTACAAAAATGTAAATATCCTTTCCTATAAGTTTCTGCAAATCGCCTCCGAGGTTTCCGGAGAGGCCATTGTAAATGATTCTTTTCATGTGTACCGAAGGACTTTCCAGATGAAATAAAAAAGAAAAAGCTGTCGCACGACGTGGTTTCATGCAAAAACACAAATTTCTCCTCCTACAGGTTTTTCCGGGGTACCTCAGAGGTTCCAAGAGAGAACAATGTAGCTAATGGTTCATTTCAGGCCTACCAAAAGTCTCATGCAAAAAAAACATGAAGAAAAAACGGTCGCACCACGTGGTTTGGCGCAAAACATCTCCTTCAGGTTCCCCCGGGACACCCCAAAGTTTGCCAGAGCGGCCATTGTGACTAATGGTTCCCTTTCTTGCAAACCAAAAATCTATCCAGGAGAAACCATGAAAAAGCCATCGCACGACGTAGTTTGGTGCAAGCAGGTTCCCCCGGAGGCACTCCGAAAGCTCAAGAAACACCCAGGAGGTTACATAACTTCGGGAAAATTACTTCTGGGATTTGTATTAGCGTTGCCGGAATGTTTGGAAATGATTCAGAAGGATTTCATGGGAAACAAACAAGTTATTCTTGAAAAACCCAAGCACCGATTCGTAGGTACCCCAAGGGAATCCGGAATAATTGCGGAATAATCTGGACTCTAGTCTGTGTCGCTGATATAAGAATAAAAACTGGCCCTTGTCTCAGAGTGTTATCTAAATCGGTTGCAAAACAACGAAGTTATGATTTTTTGAACACCTATTTTTTATAAAAGACTTTGGCCACACAAGTGTTTCTAAGTCAAGTTGTTAAAATTTACATAAATTTCCCAGTTCTTGAAAAGAGGTACACGGTGAATAATTGCACTTGAAAACAGTTACCCGTTTGAAAATATAATTGATTTTGGTGAGTATCAAGTACCAAATTCATCAGAAACCACCAAACTCACCAACATACCCACCAAGAATTCATCATCAAACTCACCATCAAATTCACCACCAAACTCAACATCCAATTTACCACCAAACTCACCACCTTACCAATCACGAAATCAATTAGCGAACTCACCAGAAAATTCACAAACAAACTCCTCACCAAAGTCACAAGCCCGTTGATAGTGTATTTTTAGTTTGTTTTATGTCATGACCAATGTACCGTTCATGTTTAGCTATAAGTAACAACATCATTGGGGTTTATACATAACCTGTTGATGCATAGAAATAAAAAAAGAAACTGATATCTCCAACATACGGTGGTCAATCACCATCAAACTTACCACAAAATTCACCACAAAACCTACCACCAAATCCATCACCAAACTCACCATATAAATCAACACCATACTCACAATTAAATTCACCACCAAAGTAATTAACAAACTCATCACCAAATTCACATCCAAACTTATCACTAAACCCACCATCAAACGCACCACAAAATTCACCACCATACTCACCGCCAAATTCTCACCATCAAACCCACCACCAAATTCGTTCCCAAATTCACCATCAAACTAACCATCAAATTCATCACCAAATTCATCATCAAATTCACCACCAAAATCTTTAACAGACTTACCATCATACACACTAAGTCATTATCAAAATCATCATAAAACTCACCAACTCACTCAGGAGCATGAGAATTATTGCTCATCTGTTTGCACAGGCTTGGACATACTCTGCAGTACAGCACCTCCCCTTTTCCATGTTTGTTCCATTGAGTTGAAGAATACGTTTACCGAATTTGGATAAAACGGATCTGATTGCGTTAACAAAAATAAACAATAAACCAATCGGAGATTTATGAAAATTGGCAGTCGAATAGCAACCCCCTCTCGTTGCTAAATTTGAGCGCCCGATGCTTTCCGATAGTCGCGCCACAATTTTGCTAGCGCTTATAATTGCGCCCGATACGGTTTGAAGTGATAGTGAGGGCGATCAAATAAAGGTTGTACGGAATCAAATTGCACCACTTTTAAATGGCTTTAACGTTTTACCCGTTAAGTATTTTCTATTAAAAATTTTGGGTGGAATTAGTTCAATGTGTATTTGTTTACGCTGTGTGAGTTTCACTAGGAGATCGTTGCGAAGATGGAGTCGGAAGAACAGCAGCGGCGCAAAGAAATTATGCGCAGGTACCTCGAAAATCCGGATCTTTCTCATCATGCCATCAGCAGGACGCTGGGAATGGAACATTCTACGGTGTCTCGTGCTTAAAGCGAGTGGCAAAAATGGATCTCCGTATAGTGTTAAGGACCACAAGCGGGTAATTTAAGCTTTCAAGAGTTCAGCTCTCAATCCCAACAGTTCAGTACGAGATGTGGCGAAGAAACTGAATCTAACCAAAACTTTCGTGCAAGATGCAAAAAAAAACGTGAAGGACTACACACGTTCCAAGTCCAAAAGTCACCTAATCGCGATGAACGGCAGAATACGGTAGGTAAAACACGTGCACGCAAGCACCCAGATATTGACGAAACCACATTGCCATCTTATGGATGATGAGACGTGTGTAAAAGCAAACCTCCAGCAGCTTCCGGGGCTCCAGTTTTTCACTGTTCATCATAAATTTGATGTCCCTGAGGATGTTAGAAAGCAGAAGATGTCAAAGTTTGCCAACAAATATATGATTTGGCAAGCAATTTGCTCGTGTGGAAAGCGGAACATTTCATTCGCGACAACTGGAACGGTCAATTGGCAGGTGCACATAAAGGAATGCCTCCAAAAGCGTCTACTTCCTTTTTTGAGGTCACACGATGGTCCTACGATTTTCTGGTCGGATTCAGCTTCGTGCCATTACTCGAAAGAGATTTTGGAGTGGTGCAAGGCTAAGGAGGTCAATTTCGTACCGAAGCATTTCAACCCCCCGAATGCACCGGAACTGCGGCCAAATGAAAAAAAAAACTGAAGCAGGCACTTCGGAAGCATCCTAAAGTAGTTGTTCAAATGTTGTACAGGACCTTAAGAGTAGTTTTAAGAAGAAGGTTCGTGCATTTGGTTATGGAATTGAAATTGAATAAAACAAACTTGAGAAAATATTTAAAAAAAAACATATATTTTAACAAGGCATGGAGATGAGAAAATTATCTGCTTCTGCAAAACTTCATCAAAGATCGTTACTTCCGCTCATGGGAGAATACAAAAAAATAACAATCAAAGTGTAGAAAGCCAATAATGGGGGAATCCATTAAATCATACTGGTGGGGATCAGTATTTGCACCACTCACCGTCGTTCTCTCCGAGATCTATAAGTAATAAAGGGTGTATTCGATAAAAATGGCACACAGAAAATCTTCTGTAACTTTTGAATCGTATGAGCAAAAAACCTAGAAATTTGAGTAGATCTTATCCATAGTGTATTATCTGCCAAGTTTCATAGTTATACATTCAGTAGTTCCAGTCATGTCGTCGAAACAAGAAATTGTCCGTGAGAAAATTTTGTGCACTCACAATCAAAATCCACGGGCGTCCCACCGGTGGATTGCTGAAAGGCTTGGAATTGCAAATACAACTGTGTCGCGTGTAATAAGAACCTTCAAGGAGCGTATGAGTTTCCAAAGGAAGGAAGGGAGTGGTCGTAAAAGTGGTCCAATGGACAGTAAAATGGCCAGAAAAGTCGATCAACAATTCAAGAACCGTCCAAACATGTCAATTCGAGATGTCGCTAAAAAGTCTAAGGTGTCAGTCGGTTTTGTGCAGAAAACCATGAAGCGTGCTGGGTTATATGTTTACAAAGTGCAAAAAGCTCCAAACCGGAATGAAAAACAAAACATCACTGCGAAAACCCGCGCCCGGAAACTTTACATGAAGCTGCTCACCAAATCCGGTTGCATCGTGATGGATGACGAAACATACGTCAAGGCCGACTTTCGTCAACTTCTTGGGCAAGAATATTTCGTTGCCAAGTCGAGGTTCGATGTTCCGGAGGATGTTCGAATGAAGAAACTATCGAAATTTGCAAAGAAGTTTCTAATCTGGCAGGCGATTTGCGGATGTGGTGAAATAAGTGCTCCCTTCATCACTTCCGGAACAATAAACGGTGCGATTTACACGGAAGAGTGCCTTAAGAAGCGTCTCTTGCCATTCATTAAGAAGCACAAAGGATCAACTCTGTTTAAGCCTGATCTAGCATCCTGCCACTACGCTCGAAACGTATTGTAGTGGTACCGAGCCAACGGAGTCAATTTTGTGCCAAAGGATATGAACCCACCAAATTCACCGGAACTTCGTCCAATTGAAAAATTCTGGGCAATTATGAAAACGGAACTTCGCAAACATCCCAAAACTATAAAAACAGAGCTAGAATTGAAGAAAATTTGGGTAAAAACAACAAAAACACTGGGAAAATCGGTTGTACAAAATTTGATGGGTGGAGTGAAAAGGAAGGTGCGGCTATTCGGGATGGGAGACGAAATTGAATAAAACAAATGTTGTAAATCAAAACTCATTAGTAGTTCTTCATTCCCTGAAAATTTCAAGAAAATCCGATAATCAGTTTAATTTTGATGAGCATATATGTGTGTGCCATTTTTATCGAATACACCCTTTAGTATGACGAGAAGAGCAAATGTGTGAAATAGGCGGTGCATGCTAAAAATAAACCCAACAGCGGGAGATAATTTCTCACCCGTGTTAGGCAGTATTGGGAGAGGGACAAATCGCTATAACTAGAAAAAAGCAATAGGTAGTATAAGAGCCCGATCGGTGCATAACCTTTTGTCAGTCAAGGGGATTTCCCCCTTGCTTACCCTGCATGGGGTAGTATGGCAAAGGGTCTTGAGCCTGATCGGATACTGCCGGGTTATGTGCCTGATCGGATACTACCGTTCAAATGCCCTCCGCTCGTTTTCAAACTTGTTTCTTCAATTTCAAAGCCTGCTGTTGCCCTATACGGAACTTTAAATGGTGGTTTAAATGGCGAATTATGCCGAATATTTGTGTGTGTCGCAATTTGATTCCGCACACCCTTTATAGTTAAGTCGCGCACCGGTACCGATGCTCTTGTGGGTCACCAGTTTTTACACATTGAAGATGTATGTTAATCCTAAACATCATCAGTTGGTTCTTGATTGATATTAATTTCACCAATAAGATAGCGAAAGTTTTGGCTTGAGCAATGTTGACTATTCTCGACAACCGATTTCCATACCTCTAATTCTAAGCTTCTATCATAGCACTTTACTTAATATATTCCTGTGATAACTTGGTTGTTAAGCTTTTATTTGATCAACTTTCGAATATTGAGGTATTCCGTTAAGTAATATTTTTCTACACATGCACACGAAAACGCTTCTGTTTTGGTTGTCTATTGCATGACAAACAAGTTTTCACACACAGTCCGAGTAAAACGATAGCCGATTTAGAAAGGGGATGCCGACAATTGTTACACTCACTTAAGAAGTAAGGCGCTTTATTCAAACACTTTAGAGTCGTCCTGGATACTTCGGTCGATTGTAATAGATAGAGGATCACGGAACATATAAATATAATTAAGCAAAATCGACAGATGTGTGCACGACGATGCAAAAATACTCATTAAAGGGAGAAATCCGCTTAGTTTGCCAAGAAGACTATCGTTCGTTCGTTGAATTGAAAAAAAAAGGGAAAACATTCATGTTTTCAAAAGCTTATTGACGTGTTGAAAGATTGAGATGGGCCACGGAAAAAATACATCTTGTTTTGCTAACGCATGTATTTCTACTATCGATTTATATTATTAAGATGTACATTCACTTATCATCAGAGCATTAGTTATCACAATCAGGTAAACATCTAAACTCTTATGAACACTCTAATTTTCGGAAACTACTGGTACGTCTAGGCCAATCCCTGAGATTTCAGAGATTGCAGGATTTCAGCTGGAATTGGTGGTGGAGTTGGCAAATGGCTACCGGTTGGCTGAAATCCGTTCTCGTCAGCAATGTATTCGACGCGATACTTGACACCATCAGGGGCAACGAACTCATAGTATCCCTTGACGTGCATGACTCCGGTGTCCGAACCGGCCTTCTCGATGTGCCCGGCTTCGGACAATGAAATATCATTATCGGTCAGCAGTTTGTAGACGTAGGAACCATCATCGTGCAACTCACGGGTGTCTTCCTTGACGCCAACAACCTGATCGTTGCTGGAAGAGCTGCTAACACCACCGCGTGCACTCGATTTGGTGCCGACAGAGCCGGAACCGGATGAAGCCACAAAGACTGGAACTGGAACGGCTGGCACTGGGGCTGCAACTGCTTGAACTTGCACAGGAGCTGGAATCTCTTGGATCTGCACTCGAGTGACTTGAACGGGAGCCGGGGCAGCCGGAGCCGGTGCAACAAATGAATTTACACCATTATTCCCGAAACCAGCCGAAGCACTAACAAATCGGCCACCACCATTTGATCCAGATCCTGCAAACAAACTTTCCATTATTTCCAGCTATACGAATATTTTGAGAACATTAACAGCATACCAAGAGATACAGAATTAAAACCAGCGTCAGCGCCAAAACCAGCACCAGCTCCGGAACCACCGCCAGCAACAAAGCCAGCACCAGCTCCTGGACCACCGCCAGCAACAAAGCCTGCACCAGCACTAGCACCAGCACCAGAACCAGCACCAGCACCAGCACCACTCGCTCCGGATTTTTCCTTGTTAGTTGGGCGCCACTGCCCATCATCGAATTTAGTATACAACACTTCTGGATGGTATTGCCCATCGTCGGAATCTTGAGCGATGGCACAGCCCACGATTATCACCGATAGCTGCAAGGTCACAAATCGAATTAGTATCAAATTGTCACTGCACGATTATCTCACGATCAATTCTCACCATAATTGTGCACTTCATGTTTACTCTTCAAAACTTCACAAACTGAACGCAGGATACTAGAAGATGATCTTTGCTAGTCCGAAGCAAGTGGAACGATGTGTTGCCATTAGTAAATGCTCCTGTTTTTATATGTTTCTCACTTTGATTAGAATCGTTGGCTACTGCAAGAAGCGCGTCATGTGTTGATTGTTTTAATTATTAAATGAGTTTTCACACTGGTGCTAGTGCAGGAAACGATCCAGCAAAACTGAAGAAACAAATCGACCTGTTTTGCAAATTCACAGGTTGTAAAATTTGATACCTCGGTGCTTGAAGATTTATTTTTGATGAACAAGAGATGCCGACTTACTGAATGCTCTACTGACGACTGCATGAGACACAGAAGTGGGCTGATTGATGGACTTTAATCATGTTTTGTTATGCAATAGTTACATCAAATAAGCTTCAATTACTCCATATGACTGTCGATTAGACTGTCTTTATAATAACAACGTGTATGGTATTACAAACTTTTAAATATAAAGAACAAATTCTAAAAAAATGGGATGCTCTTGGGATTTGTTATTTTATTGATGTTCACAATATTTATTTCGAGTAATTCTCGCTGAAACCAGGTCAAATTAAAAAGAATGATTAGTGCTTGATTCCTAGGGGCAAGACAGCTCCTTATCGCGAGCAGTTTCCGAGTTGATTTTGAGGTACCTCGATTAACTCACGTTGCTCAGCAAGCGATGAGCATTGTCATGTGTTTACTCTTTGTTTTTGCACAGCAGCTGTTGTTGTTGTGCGCTCCCGTGTGTACAGAACAGGACACAAGTAATTTTCAATGTTTTCAATTTTCTCTACTTAACTCTGATTTTGAAAACAATTTATATTCGCTCAAACTACATATCCGCTCGTACAATTTGATATCGTATTTACTAGTGTTAGCATTTGTCTTTTTCGAGAATAGGTTCTTTTCATGTCTCCAATTAAGTCATACTGAATGAAGCCACGAGTTTCGGCTTGATCTGCTATTTGCCATTGCAGCATCATTCCGCGTGACGGTCCGACTTTGAACTGGTGACGTGAATCAAGGGCAGGAGATGAAACCTTCAAGCTTTTTAGAATCTATATTTAGCAAATTACCAGCAATTACCTTTGCATGCCGTTGTCAAACCTGATCATTAGACTTCAGTAAAGCCATCCGAATCAAGTATCACATATTAAATATTCCTCGAACCTTCATAGTCGTGGAACTGGACTCACCGTTGTTCCATTTTCTATTGCCATTAGCGGAATGTCAACTATTTTCTCAAACCAATTGGCAGTCAAACTTTTTGAAACCCTGGAAACCGAGAAGAACCGATGAAGATTGATTCAATTTTCAGCTATATTGAGTTACTCGCTAGTAACTCGGTGCATCAAAGCAACTCTGAGTAGAGCTGTCTCACCCCTGACTTGATTCGTTAAAAGTGGTGATAAAATAAGGATATCATTTTCATCAACATGGATATTTCGATTAACATGAGGTTGAACCATTTTTTTAAAATGTTGATTTTCACGCAATCCTTAACTTGTTGAACACCTAGAGGGTTTGAGCTGTTTAGTTTAGTATTTCTAGTTGTTGAACACGTTTTATCTCCTCAAATTGAATTATTTCCCCATGTTTAGTGAGATGGCCTAGTGAGATCAATCACGGATTCAGTATCAACGCTTTCCAAAAATACAGGATCGAATCCTTTGTCAGCAACATTAAGAAACACTGGACAACTCCACGTGGTTGCACTTTTTGTTTCCATTGCATTTTGAGTCGATAAAGTAGATCTGTCTGTCATGCAACCACCAGAAAAACGTTTCTTTTTAATGTGCAGCAAAATATTCGTAGTTCTTTTTATTGTTATCGTACAATGCAAGAATTTTCTTTTTGTTTCAAAAAATGCTTCGTAGTTTTCCCTCTCGAAGATCATGGTTGTCACCTTGTCGTAGGTGAGAGGGCTAATCCCATGCAAAAGGCCAGCATGGGAGACTAAGAACATGATCAGCAGTGATAGTATCACACTCTACTTTCTTTAAATTGCTACGTCGTAGCACGTTTATTTGAAGGCGCTGAAAAAGGAGTCTTACTGGCGGGTTTAGCCGCAATTAACTCTTTTACGAAGCTGGGAGCAATCTACAAATTCCTTCAAATAATTTAGGGAAACGACAAAGAGTGCACTTTTTATTTGCTTGACAACTCTTTCATTGCTGTTTACTCTCTAATTGTCATTGAATAAACAGCAAATATACCTACACACTTGGTATTCTTAATAATCTTATGGTTCCCATCATTATCAAAAAGGGTGAGTGTTTTGATCATGATTGTGAGCAACTAAAGGGTGTCCACGATGAAATTGCCACACACAAAATTGATTCGCAAAATTCGAGTTTTCATCCGATTGCCATCAAATTTTCAGGGATTGAGAAATAACTATTAAACTTCATTTTACCATTTTACTCGTATTTTATTTACAGTCCATACGCAAATGCCCGCACCTTGGCCTTAACCCCGGCCATAAGATTCTGCACAACCTGTGAATCAACCGTTTTTTGCATGTAAACCCATACTTTCTTCAGTTCCTCGACTGTCTTCACTACCTTAGGTCGTTTAAGTAGGTGCTGCTTCATAATCGCCCAGTACTTCTCGATGGGGCGGAGCTCGGAGTGTTGGGAGGGTTGAACATTTTCGGCACGAAATTGACCTTATTGTCCGCATACCACTTCAGCACGTCCTTGGAGTAGTGGCATGAGGCCAAATCCGGCCAGAAGATTGTTGGGACGTTGTGGGCCTTCAGGAGGAAGCAGCCGCTTCTGGAGGCACTCTTTTATGTACACCTGTCCGTTCATCGTGTCCTGGGTCACGAAAGGTGCACTCCGCTTCCCGCACGTGCAGATGGCTTGCCAAACCAGGAATTTCTTCGCAAATTTGGACATCTTCTGAGTGCGGACATGCTCCGGAACGCTGAACTTATCCTTGGCCGTGAAAAACAGGTTGCCGGGGATCTGTTTGAAGTCGGCCTTCACATATGTTTCGTCGTCCATGATGCAGCATTCAACTTTCGTCAGCATGTTGAGGTACAACTTCCTGGCACGGGTTTTGGCGGACTTGTTCTGCTTCTCGTCGCGATTAGGGGCCTTTTGTACCTTGAACGTTCGAAACCCAGCCTTAGTTTTGGACTTCTGGACAAAACTTCGGCTTAAGTGCAGCTTCTTAGCCACATCCCGAACGGAGGCGTTCGGATTTCGGTTGAAGGCCCCAACTACGCGGTTGTGATTTTTGGTGTTGTACGGAATACTTTTGCCTTCACTTCTGGGCTTCCGATCGGTGGTCAACCGTTCCTCGAACCGCTTAATCACTCGCGACACCGTGGAATTCGCGATTCCCAAAGTTTTAGCGATGGAACGATGCGAGAGATCCTTGTTCTTGAGATGAATGCGCAAGATTTTATCACGCACGAGCTGTTCTTTCGACTCCATTTCCGCGAGTTTTGATCACAGGACTTTAAAACTTGCAAGATGTAACTAAATCCACCCAAATTTTCATTAAATTCTACCCAACGGTTAAAAAGTTAGAGCAATTTCATAGTGTGGCAATTTCATCGTGGACACCCTTTAGTAATATGTCCTGATGTGTCAGGTGCAGTTAAAAAAAAAGAATAGGACGCGGAGGGTCCGCTTAGGGAGACAAGTGGCCTTGAGGACAAAGATCAATTCTTCTCTATATCTTCTCTGTATTGTATGTCAGCTCCAAGAAACCTGCAGTCAACTTCACGTGATGACTATACTATCTCCTCAAATTGAATTATTTCCCCATGTTTACTGCCAATACTCGTATATCAGTCTCGTTCAAACTTTTTGAGCTTATATTGTCAAAAAGTGTATCTACAATTAGCTTTTGAAAAACTTTCTTAAATTATTCATTGACGTTAATCATCACGTCGTTTGTAGCTTTTCCCATTACAATGTTTTGTTTTAACAGTACATCACTTAACCATTTAAATTTAGACTTAGTTTCCTATGTTAACAATGTTATATAGGGTAACGGGATGTAATGTTAGCCTAGCTCCTTGATTCGGTCTATGTACCAAATATGTCATTATTTCGGCGATAATCGACAAAATCATATTGCTATCAAGATAACCGATTTATTTCAAAGTAATTTAGACATATTTAATCAATGTATAAATGTTAACTTCCGCGTAATTTCAGATTTCCTCAACTTTTTAGACACCATGAAATTACTGGTTAAGCTGAACAGATTTTCTACACGATCTTCGAATGATCTAAATTTGCCGAAATTGAAACTATAAGCCGAATAATGCAGCCAGGTTGAACAGAAAATATTCACACGTTATAAACAACAGGTTATAGGGCAAAATAACAAGGATTTAACCTGAAAACCATAGACCCAATGTTAGGAACATATTTTTTACTAGGTTCCTAAATATGGCCTGTTTTATGGAAAGCGTAGTAAAAATGTTGTTATTGGTAACACTTACAATGAAAATGTCTGAGTTTCGGTTGTATGTTTTTCAAATGGCTCATCTTAACACAAACCAAAAGAATAAAATCTGTGTAGAGTGAATTGTAATGTTTTGATTTCAGAATGGCCGTTAAATTATATGTAATAGTCACTGAAGTGTTTGTTAGTAGTTTAAGTATAGTTTGATTTGTGAAATTGTTTATTGGGTAGACCGAAAACAGCTGGCAACGCCTCGGATCTGAAAATCAGAAAAACAAATTGTACATAGACAACATATAATAAAAAATCTATCGGATGGGACGAACTTGCAATCATAATTAGACCCAATTTGGTACCCATAGACCGACATTACATCCATATCCGTCGCAAGTTTCTGACTTCATAAAATGAGCTGAGTAACTTTTCGTGATAAATACTACCAGATGGCTTATTAAACATATCTTTGCAAGTGTAAAGCTTGTTAAATGATGCTTCCAGCTCAAATATCTTATGAGTTATAGTAAAAAATGTAATCGATTGTTGCATATTAGGCTGAGTCAAGGGACACATACCCTATATTTGTATACTTAGCTATTGATACGAGCGGAAGTATTGCTTTAATTTTGATTTGAAACAATTAACATTAAATTAGTTTTTCTAAAAAAATTGAATTAAGTGACCTTTACTTTAAGTTTATATTGGAACACCGGTTTGTTGAACCACTGTTTAAATATGAGAATGACAAATTTCAGAGTCATTTTTCTATAGGGTGTAGATAACAACGAGAGAAATTCTTTGTTACTATCTCGTTCGTTTATCATTCACTCGTTTTTACGTTCTTCAGTGTACTACGAGAAAAATTTGCAAGCCATAAAATATGTAATTTATGAAAATAAGGCGTAAGGGGATTCCGCTTTATTGAGAAATGGCTAGAATTACGAGATTTTAAACTTACCATTTTTGAAAAGTCGAATTGAGTTACAATCAGTGATTTATATTTAGTAACATTTTCTACATAATAATAGGGAAATTGTCAATTTTAAAAACTATGTTGTAGCACACAAACGGTGACAACGGGGTTGTCAGTCCCTTGAATTTAAGAACGAGCGGCTTACGTGCCACCTCCTGGGCACACTGAGCCAGAATGAAAAATTAACTGGAATAAATTAATTTCACTATGAAGATACAACTTTAGAACAAAGTTGTCTTTCGTAAAGTTTTAGCTTACAACTAGGGCTTTGATTTGACATCAGTTTAAGTTAGGGTGGTCCTTGAATATATTCAAATAAAAATTCTTACTCTTACATTTCTTGACATAGCGCAATACAATGTTCTACAAAGTTGTATTTTATTGAATTCGAAGCAACTTTGTTGCAAAAGCCATAGTCGTAGGTCTTTTGGGTCATTAATTATGATCATTTTGATGCTTAAAGGTAAGGTGGTCCTGAAAAGTAAGAATTTTTCACCAAACTTTTCCATTTAAAGTTTAAAGGAAATGGTGTGTTGCGTAAATTTTTAGAACTTGCTCGATTGTACACTTTTATGAAAAAAGAACGTAATTTCATGGATCCGTTCAAAAAATATCTCAATTTTAGTCCAAAAATTAAGATTTTTTCAAATTATATTTTTTTTAAAGGTGAAAAATAGGGGAACAACAATGATTGCATATGAATCGTAAAAATAAAAGGTCTCTTTCGTATAAAAATACTCAGGTGAATTCAGAAGAATTTTTTGATTCTTTGATAAAATTCTTGATTTTTTCTTAAATGATGATGGCAACGACGAGTAAATCACCATATTTCAATAAAAAAAAATAATGGTGGCAATTTTTTCATTATTATAATAAACATACATCCGAAAAACGTTCCAAAATTATAAATTTTTCTACTGTACCACTTTACATCTTTCAACAAAACAAAAGTATTTTTTTCGCCTTGCGCATTTAAGTTTTTAAATAACTTTCTTGTGTTGTGTTCTCACCAACTTCAGGTATGCAGCGCATCAACGTGTATGCATTTGTGTTTGCGTGTGCTTGGATTCTGTTTGTGTTCCATTCATAACACACACGCTTCTGTACACTGAAAATTTATTTTTGTTAAATAGCGTTTTCTCATTTCGTAAACATGGAATTTGTACATAACGGGTGTCCACTAAATAATGAGAACGAAAAGAATGGGTCAGGAAAAAATACCAGTGAAGTTTTGTTCAAACTGATTTATTTTAATCAAAGGGTCAACTTAAATCTTCAAACTAAGTTTAGTGAATATTGTCATATGGTCCGTGGTCCGCCGTGCGGCGCAGCTTAGTCGTTATGCTGGAACATGACCGTTGGACGGCAGCCACATCGATTTTTCGGATGCAGCTTTTGATCCTGTTGGTAAGTTGCTTGGTGTTCTTGGCCTTCCAATTATCCTTGTATACCATGGAGCTCAAAAGACCGAAGAAATCCTCGATAGGACGGCACTGTGGCAAATTTGTCGGATTCCGGTCTTTTGGGACATATGGTATATTTTGGCTCTCCAAAAACATTAGCGTTTTTTTTGCGTAGTGCGATGATGCCTTGTCCGGCCAAAACACGTATTTGCCATCCGAGTGATGTTGTTTAAGAAATGGGATGAGTATTTTCTGCAAACACTCTCTTTGGTACACCTCCTGGTTGATGGCCAAACCGCTTGGTTTGAACCACGGCTTCGAAATACCCTTATCGGATATTACGATGTATAACATAACCTTCGATTCAAATTTGTGCTTGAACTTATACATTACTTTTGGAGGAGTAGTTGATTTGTCCTTAGTGTAGAATCGGTCGTTTCCCGGTAGCTTTCGTCGTCCAGAACGAAAGATTTTCCGCCGTAATTCCGAGTCATCCAGCGGCATTGGGATTTCACGGTTTGAATCTGCTCATCTGTGTACTCTGGGGATCTGGTTTTCTTCTCACACACTATTCCTTATTTCTTTAGCGTCTTGCAGATGAGTGACTTCGAACAATGGAACTTTCGGGCTGCTTCCCGTTGACTTACCGAATCCTTGTTGTTGAACATGCTGCGCAGCGAGCGGAGCGTTTTCTCATTCATTATTTTCGCTGACGGCCGCAACCTTTCTTCCGGGTTACTCTCATGCATGCCAGGATACGGTATACGGTGGATACCGGAACTTTTCACGACAAAAATGGTCCACCGTGTATTTTTTTTCACGATCTTCGTTCGCTTGAAAGAATTGTACAACGCGCGCGCGCAGTTCTTCCTGTTTCGACGGCATGCTGAACACGACTGAACATGTTAGAGTGAAATAAGAGTGTATGAAAATTTTCTGGAGAGTGCAACGATTCATTCATCTAAAGTGACATTTCTATGCGGCCGTTTTTGTTCTGATGGAAAAGTATTGAAATCATTCTCATTTTTTAGTGGACACCCGTTAGAACAAATGTTTCGTGTATTGTATGAAACATTCATGTGGCTTTTTGTCCGGTGAAATGCTATTATTACACCTTTCTGTATAATGCACGAAATGGATTTCGTGAATACCAGCCAATCGCTGTTTCATTATTATCATACTCCTTGCATATTGTTTGTACTGCTGGGATGGGCGGGAATAATTTATTAAAGCACTGTCGAGAGTTATAACATCATACTCATTAATCACGTATCTTCTCACAAGTCACCATGGCCTAGTGAGATCAACCACGGATTCAGTATCAACGCTTTCCAAAAATACAGGATCGAATCCTTTGTCAGCAATATTAAGAAACGCTGTACAACTCCACGTGGTTGCACTTTTTGTTTCAATTGCATTTTGAGTCGATAAAGTAGATCTGTCTGTCATTCTTGCAACCACCAGAGAAACGTTTCTGTTTAATGTGTAGCAAAATATTCGTAGTTCTTTTTATTGTTATCGTACAATGCACGAATATTCTTTCTGTTTCAAAAAATGCTTCGTGGTTTTGACAATTGTGCGTGTGCCATTAATTACGAAGGTAGCTTCATAAATAGTACAATTTAGTTTTGTTGCAGAAAACAACGAATAGATTTGTTAGTTGTACCTTCGATTTCGTAATATAAACTAAAATTATTTTCAGTGTACATAGCTCTGCGGATGACCAGTCATTTCCTTCTTTTATTGTGCCACGTACTCACTTATTAATACTTCCTGAAACTGAATTTAAATCTTTATAAATGAATTTCGCCACTTGATTTTTTGTGTAACAGTTTTTAAGTTCTACCACCGAATATAGAAAAAATGGAACGAGAATCTGTTTTTGATGTGAAACATTGTGTTTTAGTTGAGCTTTTCTTTTCTGAGAAAAGAAACTCGGAAATCTTTCACTAAATAGTAAAAGAGTATCCTATTGATCAAATAAGCAAGGAAGCAATGTTTACATAGATATATAAACTACGGTTCAAATTTAAAAAGTGTTATGGTTATCTCTGTCAAAATCAAGTTATCGTTGTCCCCTAAAACCAGGGTAGGTCGTCCTTCGACTTCGTTTTTGGATTCCGAAAGAAAAGCAAAGAAAGTTAAAGTACGTAATCTGATACAGGAATATTCTCCTCAAGAACTGGGCCTGGCTGCTGGTTCTAGCCTTTATTCTGGAGCTTTTCAAAAGGCAGGGAAATAAGTTGAGCATATTGCATCAGATCCAACTTCAATAAAGAATATGGATACAACTATAGATGAGAAAAAAAATAAGTATTTTCCATTTAATTCCAACTACCTTTGCTAATCTTGACAGAAACGCGTATTTCGTCTACAATGTGCAGACTTCTTTAGTGTCTCGTACTTATAACTCGACTTGGTGTCTCGTACTAATAACTGAACTTTACTTTGCCACCGAATAGTGAATTTTATAGGTGACTAAGATTCAAATAATTATTGTTAGGCTGCACGTGCATGTAGAGACAAAAACTGACCTAGGCGGACTAAGTGATGGGTGAAATAAACGAGGTAGAACGAGGTATGACTTATAAACGTCTGAAGAAGTAACAAGATCTCTCTTGAATTAATAAACATAACACTGAGTGACTAAATTAATAACGGAAACAGACGCAACGACCTCCCAAACTCTTTCGAAGGAAACTTTACTCTCATGAGTCCCATCAGTAAACCATAAAAACTTTATTCTTGGGACTATTAAAACTTGATACAAAAGATACAACATCACCTTAAATAACTCTAACACAAACCATGAAAACTATCAGCAAGAAAGCATAAAAATTTTGTCAATGAATATTTTTAACAATTTTGCCTATTTTCTCTTTCAATTGTTGCATGGTTATAATCTTTGCGGACACGTATGGTATATGAGCATGAACAATACCAACACTTTCTAGAAAAAAAGAACTATCGGATATTCATATGAAAAGGCTTCGAAGAAACAAGAAATAGACAATCAGATAATAATAATAATAAATGACTTATTCAATGTATAATATCGGTCAATAAGCATGTCCATTAAATTTAAAAATAACACGCTATTTTGGAAAAAAGTTTGTTACTATTTATGTCTCTCTCTCAATCGTCCACGCTTATTAAAATATATAAAATATTTTTTAATTAAAACACGTCCATCTCTCTGTTCGGAATTTACCGTATGTCACTGTCATACGGAATTGCAAATTAACAACTTGATGATTTTCTTCTTGCAGTATGTTTGACCGGTCCACAACGCCCAACCTTAACCACCTACCATAACCTATCCTTCCCTACAAACATCAATGCTTAGTAACTGTTTGTTCAAACAAATTCTGAGAAGTTGTTCAGCTTTTTCTTCTAGAAAGCTAAATAACATCTCCAAATTTGTTTGAACAAGTGGTTATTCGACACTGATGTTTATTGGGTTCTTTCCCACACCATGTAGTTCATGTGGTCTGATAAGACTAGTTCACCATTACCCCTCCTTCATCATCGGCTTTGGACTGCTTCATTGCCCCACCAAACGCTGCAAAGTGAAAAATGAAGAAAAATAGAAGAAAAAGAAGAAAAAAAGAAACAGAAAACTTTAACTCTTCGTTTACTCTATTTTCCTACTGGGCCCTACAATAATTCTTTATATCTGTACAATAGAATGTGAAGGATCATTAACAATGTAAGTTTCTGAATTATTATTATTTTTTGTGCATGAAGAAGGAACACATTTTGAATGCACAATGCACAAAACAACACAAACTCAACTATAATTTTTGAGCATTGTTGTTGATTTTACAATTTGTTTCCTTTTTTCGATTTACTTTTGAAATGTGTTCTAATGTTTGAATTTCACCATTGTTCTATTGTAGCTTTTGATTATTTTATTAATTGTAATAGAAGAAGTGCAAGGAACAAATAAATGTTCACCAACAAAAACGCCAGGTATATAACAAAGACTAAAAAATACTCAATAACAGGTGGACTTGACTAAGCATGCCTAGAATAAAGCCTGACCACGTTAAATTTTGGAAACATTTCTTTCAGTGTAGTTTTTGAATTATTTCACGGATCGCAGAAAAAGTTTCACTTATTTGACAGCTCCACTTTATTTTGTATTACAACATGTTTACATGTTACAATACAGTGCAAGTGTGCAACGTATTTTGTACGAGCGGCAGCAAAATCCGAATTTATCGGTACGCGATCTTGCCAAGAAACTAAAACTACCAACAAGTACCGTGTTTTGTGTTTGCAAATCATTTGACCAGCGCTTGACTGTAGATCGAAAGGTTGGAAGTGGAGCAAATCGAAATGTATGCTCGCGACAAATGGACAAGAAGGTAGCTATTATTGAGAAAAAAATACCATTATTTCTGTGCGAAACGTGGCTCGCAAAGTTGAGTAGTCAAAATCACGCGTACAAAAAGTCAAGCAGAGGCAAGGGCTGAAGGCGTATACAAGGTGAAAAAGGAGCCCAACCGTGATGGCAAGCAAAATTTCACTGCAAAAAGCTGTGGTAAGGTGCTTTACACCAATTTTTTGAAACATTTTCTACGTACTCGAAGACTTTAACACAGCTTTTGGATATGGCTATTTTACCACAATTCCAAGAAATGCCGTTGCTGAGCATTTTTGAACAAATAAGGTGTCCAATTTCCCGAAAAAGTATTTGATTTGGTAGACCATATGTAGTTGTGGTCGAAAATCTAAAAATTTCGTCTCTACCGGCACTATCGATTAGGATGTGTACAAGTAAGAATGTCTGCAAAAAAGAGTTGCTACCGTTTATTAGAACCTAAGACTAGCTCTGTTTTGCCTTCTGGCCACTATGCGAAATCCGTCCTGGAATGGTATAAGGTACAAGAGGTTAAATACGTGCCAAAAACAGCAAATTCGCGAAACTGTTCAGAACTTCACCCAATAGAGAAACAATCCCATATTTTCAAAGTTCTTCGTGGTTTACACTAGTTATTTGGGATATTTATCGCATAACAAATCATGTGTATTAATAAGATGAACTCACCTCGGCTTTTTTTTTGCACCGATATTTCAGCAAGGCCAATATTGGGTGAAAATGGGAAATACTCACGTTGGTGCGTCACCTTTGATGCCAGCTGTAGTCCAAACCACTTAGTGCAAACAGTTCAAATTTTGACCACATGATTTTCTGTACTGTTTTAAGCCTCCATAGCTTTTTTGATTATTTTTGATACGCTACTTAAATTTTTCACAGAAATACGGATTTTTGAAATTGCTATGTCCAAAAATTACTTTTTTCATATATGTTACGATAACTTCAAGTTTATAAATTTTATCAATACGAAATTTTGGTCATATGAGGTCTATACATTAATTATAGTGTTGTCAAATTTTCAGTCAAAAGTATTGATAATTGACAAAGTTACAGAGCATTGAACATGGCGTTATTTAGGAGCAAAATTTTGCTCGGCTTTTTTTTGCTACTGAGTGTAGTCCGTTGTTATTCGCTCTCTACGCCAATTGTAGTAATCCGATGCCTACAGATAAAAATTGACTAATATATCAGCTGATTTGCAACAACTGTGGAGAAAACACTTAAACAACTACGCTCTATGGTTTGTTCCTGCCACCGTGGGGCGAAAAAGTGGATATCATAATGCATTTTTTATCCGCCGGATATAGCTAACAACATGCTCTTCCTTCGAAGAAGGCGAGAGCATCGAACGGATGCCCGGCTGTAGTGCGCCTCGATGGCAAGGTGGCCTAATCGTTTCATGGTTTTGGCCAAGAGGTTGGTGGAACCAGCCAAACACTAAAGCAGTACCAAGTGTGAAGGGTAAACTTTTGAAAACTATCCGTTAACGCGGTGGACATCGACCCTCGAGTATACAATGCGGACAACCCGTAATCGAGACGTTTCGGAGCAGATTACACAGATCATTCTACTGTTGTGGTATCATTTGAACCGACTACACTGAAAATTTATTTTCGTTTATATTACGAAATCGAAGGTAGGACTAACGTGTTTTCTGCAACGAAACTGATTTGTACTTTTTAAGAAGCTACCTTCGTATTTTATGACACACGCGTAACTGTCTCAAGCAATAAGCATTTGTTGACAAAGAAAGAACATTCATTCATTCTACGAACACAATACAAATAGCTACGAGTAATTTGTTACCAATAAAAGAGAAACGTCTCTCTGGTGATTGCATGAACGACTGCCAGATCTATTTTATCGGCTCAAAATATAATTTAAAAAAAGCGCAACCACGAGAAGATGTTCATGACATGGGATTCGATCCTAAATTTTCAGGGGAGCTGTAATTGAGTCCATGGTTGATCTTACTAGGTCATGTTGACTCGTGAGAAGTAATTTGATTATTGTGCATGAGGTTCTAACTCTCGACAGCGCTTTGTTTTAACTTAATGCTTCCCATCATCCCAGCAGGAACACGAACATTTATGACTACGACCGAAGAGAAGCAGTGATTAGCTGGTCTTCACGAAATTCATTTTGTGCATTGTACAAAGAAGGTGTAATGATAGCATTTTGTTAGATGACAAGCAATATGAATGTTTCATACAATTTACGAGACATTAGTTCTATGTACAAAATCCATGTTTACGAAACGAGTGAAAGCTAATTTACGAAAATAAATTTTCAGTGTAGAAGAGTATATATTGATCGTTTTATAAGTACAAAATTGGTAAAGCAGTGTTAGTACTTGAAATGAAATTGGTTGCTTTTCTCTCTTCACCGATAGCACCAGCTATTTTTCATCCGTTTACACTAGGTACAAGATGATCATTGTTATTCGAAAGCGTCAATTGTGGCCGGCTGTGTCTGAGCTGTAGGCTGTATTTGCCGGTGAAAAACCTCTTTACGATGAAGCGTGACGCGGCCATAATGGATGACGGCATCTACTTGACGCTGGACAGCAGCGACTAGCAAGGGACCGAGTGTTATACAGCCCCACCAAGCGTTGAGGGAAGGACGGAGTGTTTATCGACCCCAGTAAGCGTTGAGATCAAATATATCTCCCACACAAAGGTCCCGAAGAAGATCCTTCTGTGGCTAACGATCAACGAGAAGGAAATGTCGAAACCGCTGATCTTGCCTTTGGGACTTGCGATGAACGATATACAGAACAAATTGCCTGCAGAAAGTTACCGCTTTCATCTAGAAGTGTCTCGCGAAAGAAGATGTGGCCTGTTGGGTGGACCTAGCCTCGACCAAGAGATCACTGGAAAAGATGGACCGGCTGAAGATTAACCGTTGTGTGTCCAACAAAAAAAACCTCTAAGAGGCCGACAGGGAAAGTTTTTACCCAAGAAATTAAAATGACCATAACTAAGAAAATATCCAACTGGAATATGTTTACTGTTTTGGATTCAAGAACTCAACCACTTTCTCATAAATGTCTAAAATGACCGAATATGACCGATCAATTTTCAAAAATATCAGATATCCAAAACCATGTTCCGAAAATGGTATACTTATAAAAGATTCTAATTTAAAACCAGCAGTAATGACATTAAAAGTCATTCAAAGATTACACAGGAATGTGTGTGATTGCCATATGACAAGCCGGTGACTTGATTCTGGAACAACCACCACGTAACAGGTTCCCATGGGGTCACGGATGGCCAGGATATTATTTGAATTGAACTCTAACAATATGGGTGTCAAAATTCTTGAAATCGTTGCAGAAGTAGGTCTGCTATAGTTATTTGACCATCCGGTCACTTGGCATCGGATTGGCTAGTTCAGAGTAGGTTTCCATGAAGCTGCGGATTGCCTGAAAAATATTGGGATTGAACTCTAATAATATGGGTGTTTGTTATTGTCATTTATATTGGAATCTTTTATAAGTATTACATTTTCGGAACATGGTTCCGGATATCCGATATTTTCGGGTACGGATCGGTAATATTCGGTCATATTAGACATTTATAAAATAGTGGCTGAAGTTTTTAAATCCAAAACTGCAAAAACATTCCAAATCGGTTGGATATCTCCTTAATAAAAAAATCAGAAGCCGCTCCTCGCGCCATCCCTAGCTATGCCTTCATTATATCACTCCAGGATGATAAACTTTAACGAGATATGAGATGTCAGAAGGTTTCAATGAAACTATGAAAACTTAATGTAATATCATGTTTTGAAATCGTAAAAGGCAACTTTGTTCCCTGTTGGACACATCATTTGAACTTCAAAAGGAGGATCTTCTCCTACAGTTTTGAGGTCAAATCGGAAGAGCAACTGATCGCCAGACAAGGCCACGGAAGAGCTAGAGAGCATGCTGAAATCTATTTTTCCATCGGACATGGCAAAGGTTGTGGTCAATTGCTTTAAGGCCACCCAGCAGGCGGTCAACCATTTTTGTAGAAGATTGAATTGACGCAGGATTTAATAAACGTGTCTTCCATTTGCAGTGCTTCTTCATTGTCAGTGGATTTTTTTTCCTTTTTTTGATGCATACGTTACTTTGTTTTTTAATTTCTTTTACGCAAGAATCAATCAATAGAAAAAAATAAGCTACTACGATTGTTATTTTTGCGTTCTGCATACGTGGAGACGATTGTGATGATGAATTAGGGAATATTTTCTCATCACCATGAGACCCCAGGAGAAGAGCAAGTGTTGATAGTTCCGTTAGTATACGGCAGGCTGTGGAAAAAATAGATGGGAGTTGTCAAAATTGAGTGAAGTGGTACTCGAACCAAGCACACTTTCTTTTGCCATTGAGGATATCTTTTGCCTGTCATGGAGATACCTTCCCCTTGCCCACCTACGTGGGTAGTATAGCAAAAGAATGTGTGCTCTTCGCTCAATTTAAACTATTAATACCTAATTTTTCACAGCCTGTCGTACACCAACAGAACTATCAATACATTCTCTTTATGTCTTCCGTTCTAGCAAAAATCTTCTCTTAACTCAGTCGGTAAAGACGCAGCTACAAAGCAACACTATGCTGGGGGTGACTGAGTTTGAATTCTGGTCTGGTCTAGGAATTTAACGTTAAGGATATTTGCTTGACTCCCTAGACATAGGGTATGATTGTACTTGCCACACAATCACACTAATGCAAAAATGGTAGCTGGCATCGAAATCTCTCAATTAATAACTGTGCCAGTGCATTTAGAGTACTAAGTTGCGAGCAAGCAATAAGTGAATTGTGAAAACAATAAGCCTAAAATGCAAAAAGAAGAAGAACAAGTCATATTTGCAGACTGTCTACTCCAGGGGCTTCATGGTGATGAGAAAATATTTCCTTCTAAATAAAAATAAGCTAAGTAATAAGCCTTAATGGTTCCTTAATTATCAATTATCTTCCCGAGGAAACACCAAACTAAACGAAAATAATGCAGGTTAAAACAGTAACGGGAATGTCAACCGGTCAGAACATCGTCGGTGATCGATGGAACAAAGTAAAATATTTGTAATCACTGTTATCACAGAAGCACATTCTTTGGATAATTTAAAACCATAACGGTGACTAAAGTTATGTTACGTGATGTTACAAATTTCAATAACAGTATTGCATACTCCGAGAGTCGATGTGAGCCTTATCACTAGCAAGCAGACAAAATCGTTGTGACGTGACTCTCCAATTAATTTTTAGAAAGAGTCGTGACTGACCTCGGAAAACTCGAGCCACTTTATAATGTCAGTTTCATTCTCACCAAGATACCAATTCGATGGGATGCAATTTCTTTCTTTCTGGGATAAAAAGTGAATGCTATAATATTTGAAAAATATGATTCTAATATATATTCACATTACAGTATACATGGCACTCGGAGAATCCTTACATTCTAAATATCACTCTTCAGCATTGTGGTTAACCCTGGCTCAACAGCTGCAGAGAACGCACAATTTCCTCTGGAATTGGTGGTGGAGTTGGCAGATGGTCACCTGTTGGCTGGAATCCATTCTCATCGGCAACATAGTCCACACGGTACCTGACACCATCATCACCAACAAATTCGTAATATCCCTTGGCACGCAGTACTTCGTTGTCGCTACCACGGTTATCAATGCGTCCCGTCTCGGCCACTTCAATGTTGTTCTCGTTCAAGAAGCGATAGAAGTAGCCATCTTCGTTCAACTCGCGGGTGTCTTCCTTGATACCGTCCTGGCTACCACTACTGCTGGATCCTCCGAATCTGCTGGCACTTCCGAAGCCTTGGTTCTTGTTGCTTGCACCGAATCCCGGCGAAGATGAAGTGAATACTGGAGCTGGTGCTGGAACGAACGCTACTTTAGCTGGGGCAGCACTTCCGAAACGATTGCCACCGGACGATCCAAAACGGCTTCCAGAGCTGCCCGAACCGAATCCTAGCAACGAGAGAGATTGTTTTGGTAATGCTTCTACGGGAAACTTACACTAGTTCATACTGCTTGGTGCACGACTTCCAGAGCCACCTCTTCCTGCACCACCTGGACGATAAGCACCACCATTGTCCGGTCGGTACTGTCCGTCATCGAATTTGTCCCTCAGAAGCTCGGGATAGTAGCGTCCATCGTTCAAATTTTGGGCCAAGGCACAACCCAAAGTCAGGATCGAAAACTGCAAAGATTCAACAGAAATGTTCCTCGATCAGTATCACTTCATTGCACATCACAGTTCACTTCTTCTGTTGAAGTTTAGTCCATTTGTTCTTAGATGTCCTTTTAGAAAAACTAAATTGATCCATACCACAATAAAACACTTCATTCTGAACAGTTCACAACAGGCTTCTCGAAAACAATTTTTATACAACACTACAATCTCTGTTCCTCACAAAGAACTATTCACGGTGGAAGTCGGTGAATTGCTGTGATGCATCCGGAGTTTGCTCTAGTTTATATATCCTTTAATCGACTGTAGAAACTAACTTCCACAAAGCCGAACTTCTCTCACCACTTCGGAATGAGCGATAGGATTTTTTTTTTGATCTCCAAGGCAATATCTTCCTCTGTGAATACTGGCCGGACAAGAAACATTTCGGAAAAAGCTTCGCCAAATATTTTGCCAAGACAACGGCCGCCAACAACATTGATCTAGATATTGTGCCATCTATGCATATTAACTCCAACCCTAATCAAATATACGATCTCACGCAGCTGCTTGGAAAAGTTGAGAAGAGTTGTGATTTTCGAACTAGCTATCTATTTTTACTGGGTCTTCCTCGAGTCGATAGGTTATGATGAAATACCTCACGGACGTATGATGAAACGATCAACGGGACGGGGTAGTGCTTTCTCGATCGACCACCGGACGAACGCCTTTTCAGTATCAAGGTCGTCGATTGCGGTAGCGGTCGTGTAGCATCCCAAAATGTTGAAGATCGGATTTGGATTCGGCTGAACCAGTTTTCGACAGGTGGTGTGAGTTATGTTGTTTGAATTATCAATTCCTAAAACTGTGCGGACCGCGGCCTGAGTGGGTTGGAAGTAGAGAGAACCCGCCGGGGGCTTGTGAAAACTGATTGGTAAGGGCTAATCTACTGCCACTACTGGGTTGACACGAATTGGAGTTGGATTTTGATTGACGGTTTCATCTGCGCTGAGGATGGAATTTTGATTGATACCCTTTAGGTTGGTGATGATTGGTTGGCGTAGGTTGTAAATTTATCAAACTGATATGCGTGTTAGAATCGAAACTTAAAACCTTCGGGTGGGCATTGCGTGCTAAAGGGATTAATTAGTAAGTTGGCATATGAGAGGTTGATTGAATTAAGAAATATACCCAGAAGCAAAACATTTAAGAATACACGGTGGCTGATTATATTGAAAGATGTTTAGCTTAGGTAGAGTTTTATAGAATAGCGGGGGGTTGGTTCTTCAAATCGAGTCTTGACTAGTCTTCACGCACACAGCCATTTATTGAAAGAATCATGGAAAGTGATGGAAATCAGTTTAATTTTTTTTTTAATTTTTAATAATTGCTGATGAATTGGGAATACTCATAAACAGGCAAAAACTATCCAGGTCTTTGGTGTGCTGTTATGAAAGACAACACGTGTTTTAAAAGATACTCGTTCTTCGAGTCCATCCTTTTCTCTAGTCCATCTAGCAAAAAGTTTGGTTTTCGCTCCTCAAGGTGTTCATACCTTGCCAAATTATGAACTACCGAAAAAATGAAAACAAAACAAATTAGGCTGTCAGATCAACGTTCTAACCGGTTCAATCAATAGGAAAACGTTATGCTTGAAGTAGAAAAAGTCTATATGTACTCTACCAAAGGGTCTTGTGGAAGGAATCCATTTTGGGTCTATCTTCTGTTTCGGATGCACTGCCACTCCAACACCAGCATCACATGCATTAACAAACTTTTTTATATCAGCATTAATTCAGCACACCGAGCGTCTTACCAGCTGCTTCATGTTTACTACTCCATCATTGGCGTGCAACAATTTCAAATTTTTATCTTGCCTCCACGAGTCATATGATCACAGAAGACGGCCAGCTGAAACATGGAGACGCTGCACAGTGGGGAAAATGGGACCCAAAATCACAACTAATTAAAGGCCGCTGGATAAGTGCCCTGTAAAACAGCTTATCTTATGTTAAACAATGCGAAAAATTGAATGGTGATGGTTTCATCTTGGGCAGACCCCGGGAAGTGGCTCATTTTGCCCGATTTTCCCCTAATTTCAGAAGAAAAATTGAATAATCATACATTTATCATATTAGCTCTGTTAATATTGCATCCATTTGTGCTTTACTATTGTGGAAGTGTCTGGATAATCCAATGGAGGTAATATTTTCTAGTAAAAACGTCAGGAACTGTCCATTTTGCCTGATATTCCCCACATGCTGAAAGTACTAGATATGCCATGTGGTTTTGGAAATTTGGGCGAATTAGAATCTATAAAAATGCAATACACTATTGTGGAACTGTCCGGGGAACTGAATGAAGTGTATTTCGTCTTCTGTAAACATCAGTTATTGTCCATTTTACCCGCTTTTCCCTACATACTGGAAGAATCAATAGATAAAATGCGATTTTTGGAATAGCTGTGCATTAGAATCAAATCAAATACACTACAATATTATAAAATGTCTGGAAAATCGAATGAAGTGAATGTAGACCCATGCAAACTTCGGGAAGTGGCTTGTTTTGCCCGATTTTCCCTTAATTTTAAAAAAATAATTGGATAATCCTACATTTATCATATTTTCACTAATAATATTGAACCCATTTGGGATTTACTATTGTGAAAATGTCTGGAGAAACCAATTAAAGCAATTTCGTCTTGTAAAAACCTCATGAACTGTCCATTTTGCCCGACATTCCCCACATATTGAAAATTCTAGATATGTCATGTGGTTTTCGAAATTTCCGCGAATTAGAATGTATAAAAATGCAATGCACTATTGTGAAACTGTCTGGGGAATTGAATGGAGTGGATTTCGACTTGTGTAGACGTCAGTTATTGTCCATTTTACCCGCTTTTCCCTGCATATAGGAAGAATCAATATATTAAATGCGGTTTTTGAAATAGCCGTGCAAAATCAAATGCACGGCAATATCATAAAAATGTCTGGAAGATTGAATGTAGGGGATGACGTCTTGTGCAAACCTCGGGAAGTAACTCATTTTGCCCGATTTCCCCTTATAGCTGAAATTTCGAAAACCACAGGACATATCTAGTATTTTCAATATGTGGGGAAAATCCGTCAAAATGGACAGTTCCTGACCTTTTCACAAGACGATATTGCCTCCATTACATTCTTCAGATATTTTCACAATACTAAAGCACAAATGGGCTCAATATTATAAAAGCTTATATGATAAATGCAGGATTATTTAATTTTTCTTCAAAAATAAGCGGAAAATCGGGCAAAATGACTTCCGAGGTTTGCACAAGACGACATCCCCTTCATTTAGTTTTCCAGACATTTTCATTATATTGCCGTTCATTTGATTTTATTGTAGCGCATGGCTATTTCAAAAACCTCATTATATATACTGATTCTTCCAGTATGCAGGGAAAAGCGGATGAAATGGACAATAACTGATGTCTACACAAGTCGAAATCCCCTCCATTCAATTCCTCAGACAGTTTCACAATAGTGCATTGCATTTTTATACATTCTAATTCGCGGAAATTTTGAAAACCACATGACATATCTAGAATTTTCAATATGTGGGGAATATTGGGCAAAATGGACAGTTCATAAGGTTTTTACAAGACGAAATTGCTTTCATTGGATTCTCCAGACATTTTCTGAATAGTAGATCCCAAATGGGTTCAATATTATTAGTGAAAATATGATAAATGTCGGATTATCCAATTATTTTTTTTAAATTAAGGGAAATTTGGGCAAAACGAGTCACTTTCCGACGTTTTTACTAGACAATATTACCTCTACTGGATTTTCCAGACACTTTCACAATAGTACAGCACAAATGGATGCAATATTATCAGAGCTAATATGATAAATGTGTGATTATTCAATTTTTCTTCTGAAATTAGGGGAAAATCGGGCAAAATGAGCCACTTTCCGGGGTCTGCCCAAGATGAAACCATCACCAGTCGATTTTTCGCTTTTTTTTAACATAAGATAAGCTGTTTTACAGGGCACTTATCCAGCGGCCTTTAATTAGTTGTGATTTTGGGTCCCATTTTCCCCACTGTGCGCTGGTTGGCGTAGCCTGGGTAATGTTGTCATTTTGACAATAGCGAAGTGAGGGGGAGCGACTGAAAATCGTGTACCAATAAATCAATTTATATACCCATACCTGTTAATCATACCATATTATTTTCCATTCTCATTTAATTAATAATTTCAGCACGTTTTGGAATCATAGTTGCATTCCAAACTATGTATCTCAAGGGCCTTGTGCAATGTGACAAGCATCAAAGGCTAAATTTATTTTTCTGTTTTTAAGTATAAAATTTTCTTTAAAATGGAGCTTATGAACTTCAGCAACTATGTTCATTTAAGACTGTCATGCGCTTGTTAGCAGTAAAAGATTATATTAAAATATTTTATTTTTAGTGGTATTATGATTAGATAAGACATTTATTTCAGAAATCATCTAACTTCTCTCACTCCAATTGCTATGCTTAAATGTAACTAAAACAGTATAATATAAGCAGAATGTATGCAACAAAACGAAACAAGGCTTTCCGATTTTGGGTGTCACTGAATAAATCACAATCTGCGTTTGCCTTGCGAACTTACAGGCGTCATTTTTACTACACTGGCGAATGCGCATCACTGAACGATACGGATCACGACACAAAAGGAGACGAAAAAAGTTTTTCTCAGCGGACACAACGATATAACGATCATAAATATCTTTCTTTTTTCACAGCATATCAGTAAATGTTTTTTTTTAATCAGTTCGTTTATTTGTTAGACTCAGGCGAGTGTAACACTTTGCGGAGCCGATATTCAACATTGGTATTAACAATGTTTTATTATTGATTTTAGTAAAAGTGGGGTGCCAATTACTCGTGGCTAGCTCGAGGTTAATGGGTCACATTATCGTTTGGAAGCGGATAGGCAGATAACTTATTTAACTGTTGTAAATGGTTAATATGAGACATTAAAGATTTGTCTTTAATTTGTCAAGGTGGGCGTTAAAAAAATCAAAATAATTAACTAGACGTTCGGCTTTCACAGCGTTCCTGTCAACAAAGTTCAGTGGTTCTGGTGCAACAGTTAGTTGGCGAGCCGAGTCGACACAAGATTGTGATGGACCGCAGTAGTAGTTTAGACTTAATCGACCGACGCCGGTAGGACCGTCCGTTTTTGTATGATAGGGAAATAAAGACACACGACCTAAGGGCGACCCTGTTTTTCGTAATTCTGGTCCATCTGACAATATTTCGCTACAACGCCTTTTTTGGTTGTTTGAATTACATTCTTTAATATCAAAATTTTGATTTTAAAATGATGTTACCTAGGACCGATCAAATGTTTGCCAGTCGGTCAATCCAGCAACACCTGCATTAATTCTACGAAAGGACTCCATATGGTAGCGTTCGGTACCGGGGATACTTTTGTTGGCTTAGCTTGAATGCATCTCTGAATTCAGTTCTGCTGTACACACTTAGTTTTTTTTACTGAGTAAATTTGTAAATTTTCAAATAGCTGAAAAAGTCAGTAAAATTTGAATCATCAGCACATGAAATGTAAGGAACATTATAAGAATGTTATATTTTTCTATTAATAGATAATGAAGCATTCAATGTTTGGATTTTGGGATAATTTATGTTTTCTTTAATTTTTAAGACTAATTTTTAAGTTTACCGAACTTTTCATTTGTTTGAAAGTTTACCAAACAGATTCTGTGTGTAAGATTTTACGATTCCAACAATTTTCGTAGTCTTCGTAAGAGCATCGCATGTACAATGCTTGTGGGACATTGAAATTGAAGTCCTCAATTCAAAAGGAATTTTTTTTTCAAAGTGCGGTGAAATGCAAGGAGCATGCAGAGCACTACATGTAGAGCGCTGTACTCAACCTATGTTTGGAATTCTTGGTACTGAACAAAGATTTAGAAGTACTATTAAAATATCCCTTGTATTCAAAAGTAAGTCACGAGGAACCATTAAATTCAAAAGTATTTCGAGATTATACAAAGCACTTAAAAGTATTTTAGAAGAACTTTCTGTACTCAGACGTTTTAAGTGTGTGCTTAAAGTATTCGATATCATTTGAAGAGTATTTGAAGTACTTTAAAGCACCTAAACGCATGTTAATTACTATTGAAAGAATTTATACGATATTGATATTATAACATTTCGTTTGGTATGCATTGCAACCAAAATTCAATTTTGTAATCAGAAATGTTATACAAAGAAAAAAATCAGAGTTTTCATTGTGATAAATACAGAGCATGTAAGATTTTATTTCATTCCTAACGAAGCAGCAACTAGCATGAAAAAGTTCTATCAAAAAACGCGCTTTTGCATACAACATTATCGACAATGTATGGAATTTCGCAGAAGTTTGCACAATTCATAATGTTAATTTATAAGCTATGTGACACTCTATTCATGTGCAAGAAATTGAACAGACATTCACACAACTTTTTCGAGCTGTGTAGTCAACAAGTTGATTAAATTTATTTTGATTTATTTTGGTTTTCCACAATATATGAAAGAAAATGAAAAAAAAAATGAGGTTAAAAGAAAGGCGAACTTGCCTGTATAGAACGTAATTAATAATTACCGCTAATCCTTCTTAGCAACGTCTTCACAGAAGTTGTTGGGACCTTTTCTTATGTCAGGCTGACTTTTGTTGTTATAGATTTTTATTTATATTTTTTGAGACTTCATCAATGTAGTTCGTGAGTTGAACCGCGTAAAAGTAAATAAGGGCCTGTTAATAAACCACGTAGACTAATTTTTGAACATCTCAACCCCTCCCCCCATTCGTAGACTTTCCTCCATACAATTTTTTAAATTTTTGTATGGAGCGTAGATTTTGTAAAACCCCCCCCTCCCCCCAGAAAAGTCTACGTGGTTTATGAATAGCCCTTAAAACAAGTAACTAATAAATTCCACAGAATAAGTGTTGATGATTTTTTCATCCAAATGGTTCAACTATTGTATTTAATATACTTTAGTCGATTCAAAATTAATGTAGGACTTCTACGCTTCTCGAAAAAATAAGAAATATCATCGAAATATATTATTAACCATCAACAAAATTGCGTTATTCCCTATGATAATGGGACTGTTACGTATTTATGGGCATTGATAGTACTTAAACTTGCAGTATATTGTTTGTTATTGACTATATGTTTGTCATATAATGATAAACAGATGTCAGACATCATAGATTCCTGTCAGGTGTCTTTCTGCCTATAACCAATATTTGTTCATATAAACAGGACACATTATCGTTTATTATGATATTATGTTTGAGGAAGGTCTGTCTCATATTTTTTACATCTCTCCCTTATACGCCGCACGATGGCACAAAATATGTTACAGTCATATGTTTAAAATAGACACAAGCGACCTTGTATAATAAATCTTTGATACATAAATTCTTCCAATTCCTACATTAAATTCGTACATTAAATCCCAAAAACTTTCTCAAAAGAAAATAATTATTTTGACCATAAACAAATCTCAATATGCCGCATCAGTCGCAGATTGTGTCTTGTTCTTTGCTAGCTCCGTTGTGTGCTCCGTTCCTCTCTCAAAGGCACGGGTGATTCAAAGCTGTGTGTAATTATTGAAATCGGAGTTCAGGAATCATCATCGATCAGTGTGTACAATGGACAGTATGGATCATCGCTTCAAGCATTCAGACAGTACAACAACCGCCGAATATTGATGTTCTGTTACAGTGACTGACTCTGAACGACTTTGTTATTCTATGTTCATGAACGGGTGGCAGTCTGGTACACTATTGTTCAGTTGTGTTATGAAAGATTTCCAAGCCCTGCGCTAGAAAACTATCACAAGCTATCAGTAGGATACGAGCGGAATCAAACACGTTTACTTTTGCCTGTTGAAGTGACGGATTCGTCCGTGCTTTAACCTACCCCGCAGTGGGACGTAAGGCAAAAGTAACGTTCTTGGTTCGTGTACCACTATATCCATGACTTTCGCTAAATTTTCAATACTTCTATTCAATCTTCAACCTACTATACACTGACGGAACTTTCAACACTTTCTTTTCATATCTTTCATTCTAGCGAACATTACTGTCCACTATTGGTGCCTCATGGTAATGAGCGAGCATCTCCTTCTACATCATAATCGTTTTTCCACGTACGAAGAATACAGACATAGCAATTGTAGCAGTATAAAAAAAAAATTATAGCATGTTTAATAAAATAATATCGCACATTGAAATTTTATTTTTGATATTTGGAATGATTTATTCTGTTTTCTGCTTTTCCAGGAGTAGTCATAAATTATTACATATATAATATTTTTATTTTTTCTCAGTAACAATCCAGTAGATATATTTTGTACACATGCATATTATATTCCCATAATGACTGTAGTCGCTTTTTACATGGTCAGCCTAAGGCAGTCGAAGGATTTCTGAGCAGAATTCAGTAAAAATGATTCCGTACTCCATCAAAAGAATGCGCAATTACTCGGTCAAGACCATAGCCAGAAGCAACAGAGACGACCATAGTTAGTTTGCTAGGATCATAACTTTCATGGAAATAAGGTTCAAGAATTAAGTTTATTGAGTTTTAAAAAGCCTTGTTTCGATCATCATTCCACACATATGTAACACTGTAACATTGTAACACCCTTCTTCAACAAGTAATACAAGGGTGAACCGGGAACGACTGTGTAATAATAGCCTAAAAATGGGTACAGTTCAGCTCTTTTTTTCGGCGTGGTAATAATACTCACGTACAGCTTCGACTTTGCGAATGAAATAACAGGAACTCAGACGAGCGAAGAGGAGGTTATGTTCTCGTTGGATGTGGTGCCTCTGTACACAAATGTACCGGTGGACTTCGCTATTGAATGTTTGGTGGAAAGGTGGACTGAAGTGGAACGACACACGAACATCGACATGAATAGTTTCATAAAGGCAGTGAAGGTTGTCCTCGACTCAACATTTTTCGTTTACCAAGGCACGGTGTATGGACAGACGTTTGGGGTCCCGATAGGATCACCACTTTCACCAGTGATAGCGAATGTCGTCATGGAAAACTGGAACAGGAATGCATGTCAAGACTAGAAGCAAACCAAGTATGTATGAAGGTTTACAAACGATATGTAGACGATTGTTTGTGTGTAGCGAAAATGGAACACATTCAGACGATCGCCAGTACGTTCAATAGTTTTCACGAACGGTTAAAATTCACGATCGAAGAGGAAATGGATGGGAAAATCAAATTCCTCGAAATGATGTTGAAACGCGAAAACAATAGTATCACAACGACGTGGTTACCAAAACAACCAAAGGGTAGATACTTAGATTTCAACTCAAAGAGCCCATTTCAATACAAACAAAATACGGCAATTGCCTTAATTGATCGTGCAATTAAGCTAACAGTGGGAGACAAACGTGAGGAAGCACTAAAACGAGCAACGGACATCTTAATAACAAACAACTACCCACGATGGTTCGTTAACAGAGTTAAAAACCAACGCGTGCATTACAATACACATACATTACAATACACTGGAGCCGAAACGTGATCCCGATCAAGCGATGAAATATGTTTCAACGCCGTACGTACCATGCCTGAGTGAGAAGCTACGGAAAATATTACACAACAATAATATAATCCTAGCTTCTCGGCCACAAAATAACAAAAAATGTTCAGCAAAATGAAAGACCCAATTGCACCAGGGAAACAGAGGAACGTGGTGTACTCTATACCGTGTGGTACTGATGATGGCAAAGTATACATAGGACAGACGAAACGTATGTTGGAGGTGAGGATTGCGGAACACAGGAACGATGCCAAAAAAAGGAATCCAAAATCAGGCTTAGCCGTTCACAGGAGGAGGACACGTGTTCAATACGACAAAACAACGATACTAGAACGGATCCAAAACCCGGGTATAAGGATGATCGCGGAGGTCTTCCACATCAAAAAACAGGGAGAAAATCAAACAGTGAACCTACAGCGTGAATGTGGCAATTTCAACTCCACATACAATGGACTATTGGCTCGGCTACGCAGTGAACCACTCACACGAAAGAACGACGGAATGAACGACACCGATGACGAAACACGAAGACAAAACACGATGACGTAAACGATGGGTGGGGAGCGCACCAGAGCTGCTTTAAAAAGGGGGTGAGATGGGGAAAAATCAGTAGTATAATTTTGACGTAAAAGTTGTTTAGTAACAACCAGCAATCTGTAAGTGACAAATATTCAGAAAAGTGGATTGAAAATAATAAAGAATTGTTCTAGGCGTCTGATGATGAAGAAAAGTAGGCCGAAACGCGTTACGCAAAATAGCTGTTTTACTGTTTCATCTCACCGATAAAAAAAAAAACCAACCAAAAAACAAAATAGTGGTATTAATACGTCAATAACACCCCACAATAAAACGTGTTCCCTTATGATGTTTCCGTATGATAAAGTTAATTATATGATTTAATTCCAAAAATTATACCAACAGCAGGAGTTGATTTCTCACCCATGTTAGGTATTGGGATAGGGAAACAAACAAATCGCTTGAACCAGACCAAAGCAATAGGTTGTATAAGAGCACGACCGGTTGCATACTCTTTTACCAATCTATGGAGTATCCTCCGCCTTGCCTTGCATGGAGTAGCTAGGTAAAAGATTATGTACCCGATCGCATACTACCGTTCGAATGCCCTCCTTTCGTTTTCAACTTGTATCTTTCAATTTCAAAGTCTGCCGTTACGCTAAACGGAACAATCAATACTTTCTTTTCATTTCTCTTCGTTCTAGCAACAAATTCCTGTCCACTCCTAGAGCCTTTTATGGCGATGAGAAATTATTTGCTTCTGAAAAATTTCATCAATATGATTTTTCGGAACAGTTAAAGAATAATGATCATGTGAATGCCTTTTCATTGTGGCTTTCAAAAGTCTCCGTCGAAAAAATCCCTTTCTCAGCACCGGCTTTCCGTTGTTGCTGCAGCATAGAATCGCGCCTCCACTCGAGGTAATTTTTTATACAGTTTCTCCGGGAATTTTGCATCGAAAAATAAACGATTTTTTTAACTTTTACTTTAGTCGATTTCCTTTTCGCCAAAATATTATGACCGGAACAGCATCAGAAGTAGAAAGACTTATTAAAAAACGGAGAATAATCACTTGGTAATGGGTTTTCGGAGCTAGTGTAGAAGCGTTGGAGAACAAAGAGACCGACAGTCGCCGGCTCATTGTTTTCAAGTGGTTTCAGCATTTTATAGAATACACGGAAATGATTAGGAAATGTTAAGGTACACATCGCTTTCTCCAAAAATACAATTGAATAAAACAATCAAATTATAACTTATACCGTCATTCACCATTGATGGAATTGTTGTTTTTTTTACTCGGTTATAACGCGAATATTGGAGCACTGTGCTGCAACCGCTTCTTTTAATTTGTAGAGCATTATCATTTCAACCATTAAATTTTTTTCTAATTATTCATATGAATAAAAAATAAATAAAAAGAAAATTTCATAATTATTTAATACAAAAAGAGGTAGGTGGTGGTTACACGAAAAAATAATATTCTCAAAACACTGCCCATCACACACACATAAGTTTTCAACGTTTTCTTTTTAATTATGAAAATGTTAAACATAACATAATATAACAAGATACAAAATTGTCAGATACTACCACAATAATGCGACTGGGCAATGTTTCTATTATTCATGCCGAACTGCTCAGAGATTTAGTCAATTCTCGAATCTGATGTTAGTTCGCTTCCCAAATGCTCAAGAATCAGCGTGACGAACAAATTAGAACATTCAAACCGCTTCCGCCTTCGATGGCTTAAATTTAGAGATTTTTTTTCCAAACAAATGATGTCCAAATTCACTGTGTTATTAAATGTCAGTTTCGTGCTCTCAATGGTTATCACCTTGATTAGAGATTTTGTTGGTATGATGTAATCTGGGATGATGTTTTATGCCTTTGCGTTTGTTTTAGAGTTCCCATGCTAATTCACTATCGATGGAAAAATGCATATTGCAACTGATGATTTTTTGAGATCATGGATTAGCAAGAACATGAATTTTACAGAAAGACGAGGTACACCATGAACAGTGCTAGATTTACAATTGTAGAAGAGGAAAAAGGCAATTGGTTTACACCAAGTTAAAAAAAAGCCATCTGTAGAGAAGACAGTGGTCAGCGTATTCGAAATAAATTATTGAACTATTGAGAAACCTAATATATGAGAACAAAACATGACATCTTTTGGAAATAAAACAATCGAAACCACATGAGAGATTCAGTTTATAGTTTTACTAGCAAATTTTTTTTGAAGATTGAACTGGGTTTTCTCTTGGAATTTGGGATATTCATGTGAGTTTTTAATAGGATTTCCACCGATCGACAGTTTTGCTAAGGCTGGAACAATAATATCATGGGCTTTTTCAACCTGTCCGTTTCCGCGGGGAACCCCAGTAGTCGTTAAAATATGCTGGATTCCTTCACGTTCACAGTACTCCTCAAACATGGCCGAAGTAAAAGCTGCTCCTCGATCGGAAATGATCCTAGCGGGGTTCCCAACTTCCAACTTCTGTAGGACCTCTTCGGTTGTTGTTGATTTCACCGGGTAAGTCCAGCCAAACTTGGTGAATGCATCCACAATAGTAAACAAGTAACGATAGTTTTTCTTAGATGCCGTAAGTGAGCCAAGATGATCAAAATGATATGTTGATAGAGGAAAGTCATCTTTGGGTTTAGGGTGAAGCAGTCCTTCTTTTCTCCCAGCCTTTCGAGCCGCTAAGATGCATGGGATGCAGTTTTCCAATTTTGTTTCCAAACCTTCGATCCAGTACTCACGCTGAATAAGTTCTTTCATCTTCTTCACCTTGAAATGTCCTTGCTCATGAACTTGGCGAATCACCGAATTTTGCATCATACCCAGCACTAAGAAGTTTACCACCCAGCATACTGTTTGTAGAGCACTCCATGGTCCAAGAAAAAGTCACCGTACCCGCAATTCTCTAGAATCTTCATTATTGCTTGTAGTCTTTGATCGTTGCGTTGGTTTGCTTTCACTTGCTCGATCACGTTGCTCTGACGAAGGTAGACCCCTGGGCTACGATTTAAAGCGTCCACATGCTTCATACGCACACCTGGGCGATGCTCTAGTGTATAGTCATACTCTTCCAATAAAAGTGCCCACCCTGCGATTCTCGGAGCAATATCTTTTTTCTCCATCGTCATTTTGAACGCAGAGCAATCCGTCAAGATCTTGAACGATGCTCCAAGTAGGTAGACTCGAAACTTATTCAAAGCTGATACAATTGCTATGACCTCGAGTTCATAGCTCGGGTAGTTCGCTTCTGCAGGTATTGTTTTTCTGCTGTAGTATTTATTTCCATAGAACGCAAAGTTCTCTCTGTCTACGTGTTATGTAAACCATATTTTAAGTTCCCGCCCAACTCCCTATCCGTTAAATTGTTATTCCTATTAACTTCGAGACGGCCGCGAGTAATCGGCTCTATCCCCCTAACTTTAGATTTAAGATACATGATGTATACAAATATGAAAACTCTAAAGTTGATTCGATTGAGACTGTACAAATAAATGATCAAAAAAAAAAAAAAGATACGGCGCGCCGAGTGATGTTCCACGCTGCCCACTTGATCTACAATAATAGCATCAGGCTGTTTGCCTGCTAGCCGCTCTCGAATGGGTGTAAAAACAATACACGCTTCTGGGGGGACGCGTGTTTGATGCTATCCACACAACAGCAAGCACGTCGTGTGCTGTTTGAGATCGAACACAAGTAAAAGATAATTTTTAGGTGATTTACTCAAGTATTATAATTTGATTTGAGCACGCAGAGAGAGAGAGAGAGAGTTATAGGATGTGCTTTACAGAAACACGACATAGGACTACAATTTTATTTTTCCACTTATCAGGTTGAACCTGAAAATTTCCATGATTAGGGAATGTCCATTTATTATGTCACGCAGTAAGGAGAGAGGGGGGTTGTGAAAACGTGACGATCCATACTAAAAAAATTTGAAGGTCTATACAAAAAACGTGACAAGGGGGGGTGAGGATGTTGGTGGTTGTATAAAAAGTCACTTTTTTTGCGTGACGTAATTAATGGACGTTCATTTATGAAACGAAACAATTTTTTTCTATTACCGCTGAGTTATTTTTCGTTATAACAATTCGGTGGACGAATAAGCTAGTACTCAACTAAAAGCTTCCCAAATTCTTAGTTTTAGCTTTTTCTCACAGATGGCAACCTTCTCCGTGTTAGCAAATCAGATTTTTCAGTATGGGTAAAATAATTTCAAATTTTGTCGGACTATCAACTATGAACTGGTCCAGCCAAAGGGGACCACTGAAGGTAGGTTTAACCTCTTATGACCTCTTTTATGATTCTGGTGGTAGCTTGAGCTTGGTTTTTTAAATAGTAAAGCTCGATTCAAAGTACATCTGGACGCACGGTTAAATACACCACCGCGTGCTTGGTGGTTGGAACAAAACACGTTTGATAGGCATTGGTTGATGTTTCATTGACGAAGAAGTTGGTGAAAAGTTGTTCTCGTCTATTGATCGACGCATCTGGAAATAACGGATCATGAAGATTGAGAAAAGAAAATTAATTGTGCACGAAAATTTAAAGAACCCTTCGTGGTCTGCCTCAAAAACTTTACAAGGATACTTTGAGTGTGGATAGAGCACAGCGCATTTATCTTAAAAATGACACTGGGGACAAATAGCTGAGGAGAAAGGTGTTGAGGTACGTGAAAGGCAACCCAGTTGTCTCCATACGTGATTTGGCAAAGTCGCCATATAGATTAATCCTCCGAATTGCCCTGAGTTCAGACCGATTGAAAAATATTGGGCAATTGTCAAGCGAATACTTCGAGGATGCGGTAAAAAGTGACAAATGCACAAAA
Organism: Aedes japonicus; assembly: GCA_034211315.2. Taxonomy (NCBI): domain Eukaryota; kingdom Metazoa; phylum Arthropoda; class Insecta; order Diptera; family Culicidae; genus Aedes; species Aedes japonicus. The sequence goes on from JASCZW010006719.1 coordinate 55,328, forward strand.
AATGCGTTTAAAGTGGAATAGGTTAGCCAATACAGTTTTACCAGCGACTGTGCAGATCACGTTGGCATCGATCCACAAGTACAGTTCGCGACAGTTCGTTCTGACTCGTGTGAAATGTTGAATAACTTGCTTCCCCTCATTTGAAAGTTGAATAAATACCCTTTTGTTTTTATCAACCGTGTTTGTTGTTTAATGTTTGAGTTATGATCACTTGAATGCGTCCAAATTTACTTTGAATCGGGCTTTAAGATCCATATAAATATCACAAGTTCCATGCTGTGTGATTTCCTCATCAATTGAGCTCAAAAGGAGCTGAATCGTTACATTCAATCATCCTTACATGGAAACGATTTTTTTCCTTCTTCATGTAAAAAATATATCGAAATAAATTTAGCTAGTTAAATCCAATGTTTGATTATTAAAGATACTTACTATATTTTGAGTCGTTAATCCTTAATCCTCGCATAAGAAAAGCAAATTTGTTTGCTATTGTTCCAAACATTTATTATCGCTTCAATAAGCTGCGTGACTTCACCATTCTTTCGTTTCAACATTTTTCAAACATGTCTATCGATTTTTGCCGTGTGACCGATCCAATCAGTGTGTTTTTGGATGTTAATTTTGTGATGTCGTGAATTTTGCTTGACGAGAACATCCCACCGAGTACGATGTTAGTACGCTTTCCAGTTATCGTTTTATAATTATATTTATCGTAGATGGAAACTAACTATACGCACATCGCTATAATTTGCAATGCTATGATTGTTGAGGTGTCATTATCAACGATCACCAGAGAGTTTAGCTACACGCGTTCGTATCCTCTCTAAATTTTGTCAACTTTAAAGTGAACTTTCGGTGGAAGGTAAACATTGTTCTCTAGTGAACCTTCTTCTCTCAAGGTAATTTTCTAAGCATGAGCATGATCATGATTGACCGCCCGAGGTTACTACTCCGTTATTGCCAGATCAGCTGTTCTTACACAAAGAATCAAGAGGTGGTGCTTGGGACTAACATACATCCTCAATGTGTAAAAACTAGTGATCTCAAACTAAGGCAATACTTGCGCCGGCCTCGCCTTCGGGCAGGTCAAGTAAGGTATGGAAAGGTATATGTTGACGTGATACTCGCTCTATTGGAAGCTTTTTTCTCTGAAGGTAATTCAATGAATATAAAATTGGCGAAGCCACGTAGCTGATCAGATTTTTGAAAATTTAACCACACTTTTCAAAAAAATGTTTAACAGAAACCACGATAGCCAATAAGCTTTCCTTGATCATCTTTGAGATTTTAAAGTAGGGAAGTGAGAATGTCACGAGACTTGTACAGCGCTCATCATTTGATTCATGTTGTCGCGTCCAATCACATCAGTTTAGCAGGAGTCTATATTCGTTAACACGTCGTCAGCTGATTTGGAATCGATGTAGGTTGGATATTAAGAAATTTTTGCCGCCATTTACGTTTATTGTTATACACGATATAGATGACATTTAAACAATAATCGTGTTTGGATAATTGACACAGTAACTTATATTTCATCTCCTCTAAATTTTTCGTTTGGACACATTAGGTTTGTAAACAAAATGATGTCATAACAATCCGATATTTGTTAATCCAGTGTACTATGATTATGTTGATGAGTTTAGATTTGGATCAATACCGGTTTTCTTAAGCCGTGGGTGATTGAATTTGATTCTACCATAATTTCAGTTTTTCAATCAGACATGGCATCAAAAATCATTAGGTGACTACTTTGAAGAGCTACCGGACTATTGGCGAAAATCAAAGATGGCTAGAGCAAACATCATGAAAATCATTTATTATGGATGGTTTCAGGACATATTGGAAAGTCTTTCGTGAAATAATTATTTTTTATTCGAAACAAATTAAACTTACTTTCAAAGAACACAGGTAATTTGACCTCTTATGAGTCTGACTGGGTTGGATGTTGGGTCACATTGTGCCTGACACTGTTAACCTTCTATTGTAGGTTGCGTACGTATTCGAGAGCCCGCAGAATGGCCTCCGGGATTGGTGGTGGGGTGGGAAGATGAGCACCACGAGGCACAAATCCATTTTCATCGGCATTATAATCGACACGGTACCGGACACCGTCATCTCCTACGTACTCATAGAAGCCTTTGGCACGAAGAGTTTCGCTATCGGTATCACGATCCTCAAGGCGTCCCGTCTCGGCAACCTGGGCATCCTGTTCCGTTAGGTAGCGGTAGTAGTATCCATCGTTGTTATACTCCTTGACCTGTTCCTTGATACGGTCAAATCCGGTGCCACTTCCAGATGAGGCTGACGAAAATGATGGGGTTTTTCCTTTCGGAGCTACAACTTTCCTTGGTGGTGCAGCTGGAACGGCAGTAGAGACGGTCACTTTACCCGAACCGGCTCCTCCAAATCGGCTTCCGACGCCTGATCCTGTTTTGGAACCTTAATCGGATGAAATTCAAGATTAATACTATTCCGTTTCATGTCGGGTTTTAACGATTTACCAGCTGAAACAAATCCAGTCGATGCACTAACTGCTACCTTCGATCCAGGTCCTGTTTTGGAACTAGACACAACCTTGGTACCAGATCCAGAGCCAGATACGAAATTAGATACAGCGACAAAACCTGATCCAGATCCAGAAGCAGATCCTGATGCGGATCCAAAGCTACCGCCGGATCCAAATCCTCCGCCGGATCCAGCACCACCTGCTCCTCCCTTTCCTCCAAATCCTGATCCTGCACCACCGGCCCCGCCTGATCCTCCCTGTCCTCCTACACCGTATTTACCATCCCTGAATAACCAATGCAACATTATTTTTCATCAAATTTCACTCGGATTATAGGCATCGAATGCAAAACTCACTTGTACGGAACGTATTTTCCAGAGTATCTGCCCGCATCATCCGGGCGATACGCTCCACTTTGATCCGGGCGGTACTTTCCATCGTTGTACTTTCCTTGATAAAGTTCCGGATAGTAACGCCCGTCATTGTAACGCGCATCTCTGACCTGTTGAGCGAGGGCACTGCCCACGATGGCCAGCTGCAAATAATGATTCATTCTTTCAATTAACTGTTCACACTAGAGGTGCTAAGTATTGCAGCATTCCACCGAAAACTCGTTTCCAGCTTTTCTGCGATTAATTTTTGGCACACATCCGTCACTTTTGTTGAGCCAGTCTCAGCCATTCATCAAATTCGACCAAAACTTACCAAAAGCAAACACTTCATTTTGACCTTTTGAACTCGGTAGGTTGCCTAAATGCACTCGCCTGCGAACGACGAGTCGAGAAAAAAAAATCCGTCAAGATCTAAACTCTTCCAAAGCAGAGAAACTAATGCAATAACATCCTCGACCCGAAGCAGCTTATATAGTACGATATAAGTATGAACTAACCTCCGATTATGTTCCGATCCTAAGCGACTGTTTTCCGCGCTCATCATTCACGACCTGCGATCACGTTGCACTATGTAGTATATGCAAGTTTCGGGTCAATATAGTCAATCGATTGGCTTTCAGCCATCATCAGAGAAAGAGCAGAATTTTGATGCAGGTTTCGGCTGGCGGCGCGAAATACTCCGATCTACATATATTAACCATTTCAATATATTAACGGGCCGGCCGCGGGGCTGGGTCGACATCAGCATCGTTCTAATCCAGACCGGGAGTTGGCTGCTGGATGGCGTCCCGTGCTCTTCTCCCATAACAAGTTTGACAGAATGTTGGGTAGCATTTTTACGGGACGCAATCATCGCCGCCGTGTAGCAAGAGCTTTTGTTATTTATAAAATTGGATCCAGTTTAACGTTGGGAGATGACACTCAGTTCCGGGATCAAATCGTTTTTATTTTTAGTGGGTTCAGTGATAATGGCTGTGAAGATCAAATGCAATATGATCCATCCAGTTTTAAATCCTGATTGCTGTTTTACACGACACATATTCATTTGATGTGTATTGAGGAAGGCCAAGTAAATTATTCTATATACTTTGTTTATTTACTCATAAAATGTCTCAGAGATTCTGACAACGGTTTAAAGACATCACTATTTGTGCCCCGAAATATTTAGCAGTTTCTTATGGGTGAACTTCGTCGTTCAAGAATCTGAAATCCTAGGTGGTTTATTTTGGTGCAATAAAACCTGTGAATTGGCGTCTAGGTATCAAAGAACATTGGAAGATGTTTTCTGAAAAGGCGATAGACTAAAGCGGGCAATTAGTGTATTTGAATTACAAAAGTATAAAACTACCCCTGACAGCCTAAAAAATCATGACAGCTGTTAACACCTTTAAGGTGAAGGTCGCTTGGTTACGACTCATTTATATTTTTGACGTAGATTACGTCTTACAGGAAGAGTAGGTGGTCAATTGAAAATTTTAAAAATTAATGATTATCACGAAAAATACGCTAATAACTGAATTATTCCTCGATACATTCTCAAGTTTTCATTAATCAGCTGAAAAGTTTTGTTACTTACAATTTGATTTTCTTAAAAAAATTATTCAACGTTTTCAAACTTTTTTATAGATTTTTTGGTGCAATGAGGGCGCTTTCAGCAACACAACTTGTTATAAATTAGTTGAGCATTCTATCTATTTTCAAAAAAAGGAAGATTTCAAAGAGTTTATATTTAATATCTTTTTTCCGTATCATCCTTATAAAACATATAGTTAAAATAATCAATCTTCTTTAAATAAATATGATAACGCAAAGCATGAGGTTCAAACACTAGTCCTTGGTTTGATAGGTTTGTCGCTTCATTGCTTCGCAAAGTCCGATTCTTGAATAGCCAATTTTTTATATCCAAGATTTTTTTTCTCGTTGGCAGTGAAACCACAATCTTTTACAAATAGTTGGCATTAAACACCCTTTGAAAAATATAGTTGATGTATTGTTATTTAAACAGTTTTTTAAACTTTCTATGAAACCTTGTCCTGTTTATGTTTTATAAATGTATGGAACAAAGCAAAGGCAATGTTTCGAGCACGTGACACTGAAAAAGTTTGTAAGTCACAGACAAAATAGAACTATCTGTCAAAGAATAAGCCTTTTCTTGTGGAATTTGAAGGAATTTGTTCGTGTTTACTAGTGACAAATAATAGATAAGTTGAATTAGTTAAAACATTGAATTCCGGTCTTACCTCATTGATCGCGCACTTTGTGTAAGGATAAGATTAGCCCAATCTGAATTTTTCACCAACTCATCTTGTGTTCCTAAAGGAAGGTATCTCGGGAAATATCCCTTCTTTATATTTAATAACAAAATCTCAACGCAGATGCCGAAAAAATGACAAACAGATGCCACAATAAATAAATAAGCTAATAAATAAAAAAAATACATAACTAATAAAATGAAGCAAATAATTGATAAATAAATAATCACATGAACACATCAATAATAAAATAAACACATGAGAAATAAGCTCATGCACAAATAAATATATGAATTAATAATTATACAATCAAGGTGCAAAAAATAGTAACATCATATAATAAATAAGTCAAATAAAAATGTATTGGTGAATAATTAAAAAAAATGAAAGAATCAATGAAAAAAATTAATAAAAAAATTACAAATACATATATTTCAATACATAAATATAATTTCCAATTGGGCATATTGATGTTTTAATATAAAGATCTATTTAATAAATAATTTAATTAAAGATGCATATGTAGATCAAGTAATTACTTAAAAAATATAAAATTAAATTGAACAAAATCATTATCAAAAACTTCCAGTAAACAACCGAATTTTGATGATGTTGTTTGAGAAGGAAATAATGTCTCATCATCATGAGGCTTTAGGAGTGGACAGATTTTTTTATTTTGCTAGAACAAAGTTGTTAAGAGAAGGTATTGATATTTCCGTTAGCGTACGGCAGGCTGTGGAAATTGAATAGAAATAGTTTTTGAAAATGAGCGGAGGGCATGGCGAGGTAGTACAGGTATACCTCGATAGTACGTACATCAACTTTCTCACTTCAAATTGCAATTGCATAAAAACTGCTGGTTGCATCTAAAATCTAATAAAACCACAAAAAAGAACAACTTCTGTTCTTTCTTTTGGTTGTACTAGTTTTCTAGTGTGATCAGCAGTTTTTATGCAATTTCGATTTGAAGTGATGAAGTTGATGTACGTACTATCGAGGTATACCTGTACTTCGAAACAAACACACAATCCTTTGCCAAGCATATCCATGCGGAGTAGGTCAAGGCAGGAACAAATCCACCACCTTGACTGGCAAAAGAATGTGCGGTTGATCGTGCTCATATACTATCCGCAGCTTGTTGTGTTTTTTGCAAATGGTTCTAACGAACTGAATGTTCACACTCCCAAATCCCCTAAATGGGAGAGAAACTATCTCCCGCTCATTGGTAAAGCAGAAGTCATATGGAGTGGCTCCAACTGAGAAGGGAGCTAAACGAATTGCTGGCGGAAAGCGGCTTTGAACTACGGAAGTGGGCATCAAACCAGCTTCCAGTCCTCGCAGGCCTGTCATCCGGCGGAATAGGCAAGCAATCATCGATCAAATTCGACGAAAATGAGACGGTGAAAGCGGTCGGCATTTTTTGGGAGTTCGAGACTGACAACCTCCGATTAGACTCGAATATTTTACAGCGCAGCAGTTCTCCAACGAAACGGCCAATCCCTTCTGGAATCTCCCTATTTATCGACCCTTTGGGGTTGATTTCTCCGATTGTCAACAAAGGTAAGATGCTGATGCAAAGTTTATGGCTACTTCCATGCTGCTGGGATGATGCAGTTCCGGATTCCATTGCAGCATTTTGGGAAGAATTCGTATTCAGATTCCGTAGATCTCGAACTTCCAAGTCAGTCGACATGCGTTGCAGTCAAACTCTACGATCCAACTCCATACTTTCTTCGATGCTTCGGAATCAGCGTACGGGGCGTGTACCTACGTCAGATGCGTGAATCCCTCTGGAAAAATCCGTGTTGAACTAGTCGCTTCAGAATCCTGAGTAGCACCGCTGAAGAAGATCACGTTACTTCCATTAGAGCAGTGTGCGGCTGACGTTGCAGCAAAACTCCATGCCAGAATCGGCAAAGCCTTCCAGGTATCGATCGACAGCTCATATTTTTGGTCCGACTCAACCATTACCCTGCAGTAGTTGTGGGCACCCCCTACCCAAGTAGCACACAAAACATCTTTAATATTCAACACCTAGTTTTAATGTTTCATTTCAGTAAATCTGCAGTAACAAAAAGCATATTTCGTTACAGCAGAGTTCATTTCACGTTTGCGATATACTAGGTATTTCATTGGTGTTGCTCAAATGGTTTGTCAAGACAATTCAAAACAAACATTGGAGTTAGTCGAGACCCGTTTGCCTTTGTAAACTTGCAGTTGAGTAATCTTAATCATGACGTTGCATACTTAATATTTTCCAGTGTATGTGATGTTTATTATGAAGAAGATTTGACCTCCAGTGCAACATAACAAATTATATACAAACTTGTTCCAATGAAGCGTTCTGATACTTAAGATCTCCCAAAACACGTTTTTGAGCCACATGCGCAACTTAATGAGAACGCAACATAAAGTCAATGAATAGTGTTACGTTTTTGCAACGTTCACTTACACATTACCATAACAGTTATGACGATTAAAATATCTCCAAATGAAATGCAAACTGCCGACCACATGTCTTTTGATATTAATGAAAAAATAATCAATTCATAATTGGATCAGAGGTTGTTGTTAATATATATAACAAAGAAAATGGCTTCAAGTGTTCGTTATGCAACCTCTTGAGGCTATGATTTTCATAATAGTGGCTATTACTATTTAACTTTTATACAAGGATCACTCAAATAGTGAGAGCAAACTATTTTCATTTGCAGCTATCCTAACTAATTATTTTCAATAAAATAGCTAAATACCTACGTAAAGCTGAATTATGTTGACTTCCCAAACAAAATATATTGCTGTGAGATTTCTTGTTGTGCGTAAGGAGCATAAGCTGTTATGATGAAATTTGTCAGAAGCAGATATTTTCCCCTCTACAAGAGAGGCTTTAGGAGTGGACAGTAATTTAATACTAGAACGAATATAAATGAAGACAGAGTATTGATAGTTCCCTTTAGCATAACGGCAGGATTGAAATTGAAAGATTCAAGTTGAAAACGAGCGGTGGGCATTTGAACGGTGCACATAGCATTTGCGATCGGGCACATATTCTTTTACCAAGCTACCCCAGTGCAGGGTCGGCAAAGGAGAGGATACCAGTCAAGGAGATAGAAACATATTCAATGATTTCACAAAAAATCCGTTGACCCTATTTCAACAACAAAATTGTTGCTATGCTCCCAATAATAACCTTATCTATTCATCACATAGTAAAACGTTGGTATTGATAAAATTTAAAATGAATCAGTACCTGATTGTATATTTTTCAAATTGCTAATTTAAATCAAAACCCAAGCGATAATATATGTATAGAAGAGATTCTAATGCTATGGATACAGAATAAAGTTGTTTTAAATTGGTTGAATAAAAATGTGTTGCATGCAAGTTTGTGTTGAGTCATGCGAATAGAGCTTAAAATGAAATGCTTAAAGTAGTAATAAAAATAAAGTTTTCTTCTTTTTAAATTAACCTACTTTAAGCTATCATACGGTTTAATTTTTCTGGCTAGTGGTTTTCATCATAAACAATCACATAAATAATTGCAATTGATCGTAATTCAAGTTCTATACAGAAACATATTTAGAACGGTTTGATATTTTTCACCTTTACTAAGATAATTTCATTTAGAAACAGTTGTGTTTAAAATTGGAATTTTTTTTTTCTGGCCTAGACCAAAATTATGGATAATCAAATTGCGAGCAATCCAGACATTGAATGCATGGAACAAGGATGTTTTTTATTATTCCATTTGGACCTCTTAATGAAATCCCTACTCAATTGGTAAGTATAGTTAAGTAAAGAAACATGGTGTAGCTTCTGAATTATTCTTATTGTTTGTTCTATATGATTTAACATATTTTTTGAAAGCGTATTTGACATTATTGTTTTATATGAAATGCCAATTATTTTTTTTTAGTACGTGTTGTATATTTTTTGAATAAATAAGCAGCTGTTAGTTTGGTTTAATATAAAATTTATTACTATTTTATAATGTGGAATTCAGTTTTTTTTTAATTATTTGTAAATCAGGTATACGTCAGGTAACAAAGAAAACTAACTATCAAACTACTTATATCACTATTGTCCAGATATCTTTAATTTAGAGATTTCTGCATAGACAAACATCATACCCAAGAAACACAGCTTGTATTAAACAGGTTGAAAATACTGTTAAATGACAAAAACAGATTATAAATTAAGGTGTATATTACTTTATTTCATACTTTAATATAACGCAAAAAGCGCAAAAAGTGAAGTCATATAAAACATAAAATGGAAAAAAATTCTCCTCGTACAAAAAAATAACATTGCCAAGCGTGGGATTTGAACACTAGGCGTGATAGGTTTGTAGCTTCGTTGCTAAGTCAACTCAGATTGTTAAAAAGTAAACTCTGAGTATCTATTAAATGCTTCCCGATGGCAGTGAATGTACAGCAAATTCATCGTAATGAGAAAAAAGACACGTTTTGCAACATAGTTGTTGTAATATATTTCAACAGTATATAGAACTGCCCATAAAATCTTGTCCTGTTCATGTATTATAAATGTATGGAACCATGTTTTTAAGAACAATAATAAAGTATTAATCACATGCAGTAGCGAAAAAAGTATTTTTGTCACCGTTTGTCAGAGTGATGTATAGAATACAAGAGTTACAAACCACTCCAATATTGACATGTTTGGCAATACGTTTATAATACATTTATAGTACAAACAAATATAAATCATTCTAGAAAGATGTGTTGTGTGTTACATAGGTAGATGCATTCATGTGTTAGGATTGGAATATACTTATTTTAGCCGGTAGTGTATTTGGTTTGTTCGTAGATGCTATATGTCAAAATTTTTCTAAACAAAATAATATTTTAAAATTTCACTAATTCCTCCACAGTTTGAACATAACATGAACCTGTTACAGATTCTTCCATATGTAAACATAATTTTACACAAATTTTTCTTTTCCATACTCAAAAGCCATGCTCTATTCTCAAGGATTTATTCAAGAATGTTTATATTTTTCGTAGTAGAACAAAATGTTGATCCATAAATCTGAAAGCGTTTAAAAATTAAACTTACACCAACACGATTTTCGGATCATTTTGTTTCTGAATATTATGATTACGAATATTTGGTTGATAAATATATCTTTTAAACAAAAGCTATCCTCGCATTCATTTAGACATCGGTATCATTTCACTTTCTTGCAACGTGAACTAGAATATTCGAAAGTTTTACAAAATGCTACTGCAACTCTGTAGAAACAATGTCAAGTTGCAAATAGCCTCCATCCTTGCGCTTTTTGCGTTGCTGTTGTGTATGATTTTGAGGTACATAGCCAAACAAACCTATCTCTAATTTGTTTCAAGAGCGATTTTTATGCTCTATTGAAACAAATTGTGCTACTTGGGTAGAATAATGTATTGAATAATCATGCAAGGTAATTCACTAACAAAAATGGGTTTATTCAATATGATAATGCATCCTCAATAAAAAGTCAATAAAAAAATGTGTTAGCCAAACTATTATTAAAAACCATAATTTCACAATAAATTGATAAACAATTTAAAAAAAAAATCAATCAATCAGTAAAATAAAATTTAATTAGAGAATTTCATAACTAATTGAATTATTTTTAAATATGAATCAAAATAAAAATTTATAAATTTGTACAGGAATAAATAACTTAATAAATACTTCAATACATAGTTATTTGGATTAATAAATGTTTATATAAGTAAATTCATTCAAACAAATAATTTTAAACAAATAAATTAACTTAACTAATTATCAACTAACACTAAGGAGGTTTACATATAAATAACAAAAAAGATATTAATGTTTGTCGAAGTTTGTACAAATGTATAAAACATCAATCACTACACTTATTGGGGTACAAGCGAAACAATTACCAACAATATCTTTCATAAGATAAGCGACTGCACGGCTATGCCGATTTTTTAAAACTTTCATTAAATTTTACTCATAGCTGCTATGTTTATGGTACAACCTTCAACACTTGTGGTATTTTTGACAGACATCATATTGATATCAACCTCACCATGGTTGATCTAATCGCAGGCATGGTAAAATCAAACGCATATATAGTTAGGTGAAAAATTTTGTTGTTTGTGCTTAATTTAGCCCTCGAAATTGTAGTTTCTACTGTGGTTTTTGTTTTGCGTGTAGTGATAATTTTTTATTTTGTATGTAACGGTTTTTAGGTGAAGTGCTAATTTGAAATTTTTCTATTTTTCCACATATACTTATCCAATTATGTAATTACGATCGTTGAGATGTTTATGTTTCAAATTGTTTTTTTTTATGGAGTAATAGTAAAGATTAATAATAAAAGTTATACTTCCGTCAAAATATCTGGACATTAAGACATTTGTACAAGAATCAATGAGTTATTCAATTATTAACTAAATATTTTTATTTTAGAGATACATTAGTTTTAATTTAATGAAACCAAGTATTTCATTGAATGAAAAATCAATAATATAGGAAATAATCAAGATTAAGTAAGTAAGATCAATGCATACGTAAATTATTATAAAATTGCAATTTTGAATTATAATAAATAGAGAAATAATAAAGAAGTAAGTTTATATATAAATTATAAATAAATGGAGGAGAAAAAATCATTATTCCAAACTGCGTTAAAAAAAATTATAATTATATAAAATATTTTCTGACCGTATCATCGAATGCATAATTTAAAAAAAACTGTTAATGCATTTATAAAAAAATGAAGAAATAAACATATACATGACTGTTTGAAAAAAACGTTTAAGTTAAGAAGTTAAAATATTAATAGATCAATGAAAACTTTAAAATTGTTCGAAAAACAATAAAATTGATAATTGAACAAACAAATTAAAAAGCTTTAAAGAAAGAAAAATTTATAAATAAGGAATTGAATAAATCAAAAATCAACTGCTTAAAATAACTGTAGGAACAGAGCACGATTGCGTGGTAATGATTAACAAGTATCTGATATATTGAAATATCTGATTTGGCAGGCTTGATAAGCAACATTTTCATTAAATCAGGACTTTCAAAAATTTCGTGAACGTACTATCCCAATAAGAAAGAGATTAGCTAAATCAAGTTATATTAGACGGATCCTAAGAAAGAATAAAAATGAAACTATTGAAAATGGGAAGCAGTTTAAGGCAAACTGGCGTTTTGTTATGAATTTTTTGAAAATGCACCAAAATAAATTGAATCTTAACCTTAACATATCCATTGAATCTCGACTAAACTGAGGGACCTGAGCAAACTCTTCTTAACAATATCTCGTGCTATTGAACCATCAGTGCAAATTACAGCATAATTCTTTGTGGATGTTCTACTGTAGTTTTTGAGTGTATGTATTGTTTTCTAAACATGTATCAAATTGTTTTCTTCAGGCCCAATGATCGCTTAGTTGAAAAAAGCCTAACAGGATGGTTTGTTAACATGGTTATCTGAATAAAAAGGATTTTAAGTTTAGAAGTGGTGCATTGTTATTCCTTTCCTCACACATACCTTATACAGTAACAAAAGCGACAAACTTTGGCGCAATATCCTCTCCAAAACGTAGCCGCTCGAATCCTAATCAAATAGTTGATTATACCATATGAACCTAGTAAACTGTACCGAAATGCTCCGAAAAGGTTGTCCTTTGTTTCACCCGAGATGGAAAAGTCGTAAAGATTATAGCCATTTGTGTTTTCAGGGTCCTCAGATGCGTGCAACTCAAGCAAGGTCGTATGCGATGCGACAAAACCGGTTTCGCTTGAGAAACTTAAACTTGATCTTGTTTTTATTTTTTGTCATAAAAGATGATGCTATGGTTTGGGCGCATTTCTGGATTGTCACCAAACCTGAAAGCAAAACTATGTAAAACCCTCCCATCAAGTGATTTAAAGCCGGTAGAAGACTGCAAACGAACATCTCATAGGAATTCCTACGGGGAGCGTATCCGCAATATACATAGTGTCAAAAACCAAACAGCAGTAAAACTGACTATATTTTCCACAAGGATGTTGTTCTGATCTCGGCTGTCGAAAACACAGAGGCATGTAGGCTGGTCGGAATGAATAACTTATCATTCAAATTAAAAACATTAACGAAGATCGCAAAACTAGTTTTGGCAATTTCGTATCGAAAGCCCAAAGAACGCTTTCCAAAAATAAATAAATAAAATAAGTGGAGAAAAACTTCCACACCTTTGCAAACCGGCACGAGTCGGTTGAATTTATAGAACGTGATTCTTGACTAGCTTCGAAGTAAGTTACGAATGCGTTGACGCCATCGAACCGTTGATGACGACGTTTTCCTCGCTAGAGGTGTTCGTTCAATGCTCTGCTCTAGACGCCAAAATATTTAAATCAGAGTATCATCAACGAATTAGCAATATGGTTTTGGATAGTAAAAATTTGAATTCGATTGAAATTCACTTTCATTGTGGGTTCGAACGAATCCCGGAAGATTAGGAGCAAAACTGGTTTCGGTGAAGGTTTCAGTTCATGTAGGTATGTTAAGTAAACTGTTTTGTTTTGTTTAGGAAGCCAATCGTGAAATCGTCGCCACTTGGCGCTCAAAGTGTCGTTGTTTGACAAATTGGATGCTTCAAACCTTTCACTATGCGGTGGCTTTGGATAATTTTATCATAGTACATGTATTTATGGGATTGGTTTGTGTTAAGGTCGCGGCACAGGTTGGTTCGTGTATTAGCAGATTTTAAACGTTTCAACCTTTTCGAGACGAACCTGAATCTTCCAGCAAGATGTGAAAGGTATATTCTATCAAATGTTCTTCAAGTTCAGTGGTTCATGAGCATGTTCATTTATGCAGCTGATAATTGATTCATTTTGAGGGACTCTAAGAAGCTTCAAATTCACAATCGAACAATTAAAACTCTGTTTGCTCTTGTTTTCACTTTGATTAACTTGAAGATATTTTCGCGATTTGATCAACCATGGTGCGGTTGATATCAATATGAGGTCTGTCAAATATACAACAAATGTTAAAGGTTGTACTTTTGACTTTGACTGAAATTTCTTGGTAGGTTTGAAAATAGGCATAGTAACTTCAAGATTTTTTTCTGTTTAAGGTGAGAACAAACATGATTTATAGCAGAGGAAGCCGGGAAGTTTTTTCTAAATCGGTTTAGCAATTGAATCCAAATACTTTGGGCATAGTCTTTTCAGAGTCGTATTCTAACTTATTGGGGTTAGTTTCGACTACCTATCATCCACATTTATCAACTGTATTTTTTTAAATGTAAATATTGATGATGTTGCCCTACTTCATGACAATCTCACTTCTGATGCGAGCGTTTTGCCGGCTCTCCACATTAAATTTCGGACACTATGACAATGCAAGCAAAAAAATCGAACCATAATCCGATAAACTCGATTGTTTAGTTCAGTACCATAGAGCTATGTTTGCAGTGAAGACAGCTTTCTTCTTTGTTCTTAGTTTCAAAAAACAATTTTTGCCTAACCAGAGCCCAGTATTATTTTATCGAGAGTGGTATTGGATAGGTGGATTGGCTATTTTTGACTCTCCTAGACGGATTTTTCACAGTGGCAAGAGGTGAGATCAGGCCATAACAGAGATGGAGAGTGGTGACTTCTCATCTCTAGTAGCATCCGTTGGAGCAGACATTCTTTCTCGTAGATATCCTTGTTGCTAGTGCCGATAGAGATAAAATTTAAACTTTTCGACCACAACTACCCATGGCCTGCCGCACCAAATACTACTTGGGTGATTACTTATTACCTTTTTTGTCCTGATATACACGACAATGGCGTTTCTTTGCCTTGCGGTAAATTTTTTTTACAAAAACTCGGTGTAAAGTTCCTCAGACATGTTGCATTGAATTTTTAGTAATGAACATGTATATTACACACCACCCTCCTATTGACAAAAATTGGTTGAAATTGATTTTCTTTGATTTTATATTGACTTCAAATTCCTGTTAAATAATTTGTATGGTGGTGGCAAAGCAGAAAAAAGTGCTGCAAAATTTGGAAAAAAATTCCCGCTCGACCTATGGCTGTGGCAATGGGTCGAAAAAATCGACCAACGGTGACACCCCAATTCAAATTGCCAAAACCATCCTGCCTTATAAAGTTTCATTAAAGTCTTATGAAAGCCACTGGAAATCAATTTGGTTTAATTAGGGTACCAAGAGGTGCCAATAGGTTTCAACTTTTAGTCAGGTTCATGAGAACCTACATAGTTTTTTTACAGAGCTTGAAACCTTGTTTTCTAAAGTTCCTTTTATTCCTATCAAAGGTTTTATTTTGACTTTATGAACTCGTAAAATGCTGTTTTGAAATGCCGTTTTGGGACTCATTCAAATTATCTTATTATGGTACGTCAAAAAAGCATTTTAAAACCATTTTGCCTGCAGTAAATGCATTAAACGGCAAATTTGCATGTAAGGAAGTCACCAAATGAACAAAGAGTTTATAGTTGCCGTTAAGAAGATAAATTGGCTTTTTGCAAAAACGGTGGTTTTTTACGATTGCCATATTGAAATATATGAAATAACTGTAATGTGGAAAAATAAATACACCAAAATTTAAATTTAATTCAAATGAACTGTAGATCGAAGACCAATTTTGGCATAATTTTAGAAAACCTTATTGAATTACATAAATTGTCAGGAAATTCATGATTAATTTATCAAATATATTTGTTTTAATTTTGTTTTTGTAGATGTTAATTTGCATTGTTTCCGAGGCGCATTAATTTTCGGCGCTTATCGTACCAATATTCACCATCAAACTAAATGCGCATATGACTTGGAGCATGATACGCTGTGAAAAAACTCAATTTGTTTTGCAGTTTTTGCCATCAAACAAAATTTTTTGCAGCACTAAAACTTTTTTTCCTGGATATTATTTACTGCTGAATGAATCAGAAGAGCAGAGAATCGAACAAAGCAGAACAACAAAAACCAACCACGATAGCACCGTGACAGCTGTGACAATTTGCCCATATGCTGGTTTTGGTGGCAGCCAATAGGTTTGATGAAGGTTCTCAAGTGGTCATAACATCTCTCACTAGAACATTTTCAAAATCTTTATGGTCTTGTAAAGGTTTTATTAATTTGTGTTCACAACCGTCTATAGAGTGGGCCACTTTGTACAAATTTCGGCGTTAAAGGTTCATTGAAGAGGTGTTGGTGAACGAAACAGTTTGCAATGTAGTTTTATCAACAAAGCCGGGAGGAGTGCTATACGGCTAAACTTAATCTAAAATTGTTACTTGGGATCTGCTCCCGAATCATTACCGCAACCGGGCAGCTCCAAGCGGATGCGCCATGATGACGTTGGTCCACTGGATCCTAACGCTCGTCTACTAGTGAGCAATCAATTCGCCGTGCTTCCGGTACCGGAGATGCCAAAGAAGGTGAAAGTCCCCCGCTCTTCACCACATCAAAGGCCATTGCTGCACTCAGGACCGAGCTTGCAGCTATCCAAATCCATCCGCTGTACAAGCTGTGCAGTAATGGCATTAAAGTGATGTGCTGGACTGAGGCTGATTACCGTGCTATCGGCGCTCACCTAGTCGCCAAGCAACACGAGTTCTACACTCACGATGCGCCCGGGAGCAAGCCAATGAAGGTTATTCTGTGTGACCTTCCAGAACTCACACCGGAGTCAATCTTCGCCGAGCTGCAAGCGTTGGCACCGAAGCCTCAAAAGGTGTTTCCCATCATGCGCCGGGACCGGGACCAACTCTATCTGGTCCACCTTGAGAAGGGATCCGTCACGATGACGGAACTGATGAAAACACGGGCCCTTTTCAAAGTTATCGTTGAGTGGGACCGGTGCCGTCTGAGACAACACAACGTGACGCAGTGTGGCAACTGCCTTGCGTTAGGCCTCGGAACTTCAAACTGCCACATGAAACCGCGATGTGGCAAGTGTGCCGGAGCCCACAGAACCAACGATTGTGCCCCGATGGAAGAAGGTACTCTACTGAAGTGCGCTAATTGTGGCGCAAATCACGAGAGCAGCAATCGAGCCTAATCCAAACGTGCGGAGTTTTTGGCTATCCAAATGCAGGCATCCAGCAAGTCTCGGCCTACTTAACGTCGTCCGCCACGTCCGATGAGCGAGGACAATTGCCCGTCGCTTCGGTATAAGGTGTCAAACCTACCGCCGCTCCAATTAAATCACCGCTAAGCAAACCGCCCGTCAGCTACCGTTCATCATCGATTCGTGGCAGCCGCCGCCAACCCCCCCCCCCCCCTCCAACCCGGCTCCTCCTTCAGGCTGGGGCAATCCGAGTCGCAATACCTCCACGCAACTACCCGTCGATGGACAACTCTAAGACTCGGAGCGAATGGTCGAGTTCATTCAAGAGCTCTACCGCGAACTACGTTCCTGCCGCTCGAAGGAGGAACAGCTAACAGCCGCCACAGCCGTGACGATGACCTTCATTTTCAAATATGGACCATAAACGTTCCATCAACATTCTCAATTGGAATGCTTGTTCCATCCGAAACAAAATTATTGAGCTCGGTGACTTCCTTAACGGGAAAGTCATCGATATCGCCATCGTCATGGAGGCGAACATCAAGCCCGAACTTAGCGTCTCCATTCCTAGCTATTGAATTGTGCGACTTGATCGTTGCGGCTCTAGTGGAAGAGGAGCTGCGATCGCCCTGCGCTACAATATCAATTGCCATCTGCTTCCGATCCTTCAGCTGCAATCCATCGAAGCCATCGGAGCTGAGGTCGTAACTACCGCCGGCCCAATCACCATCATCGCGGCCTATTGTCCCAAGCAAGCCAGTACCACCAACGGAACAACAACGGCCCTACGAAACGACATCCGTAACCTAACTCGGAGGCAGGGGCAGTTTATCATCGCCGGCGACATGAATGCGAAACATCAGGTGGAATCGGAACGGAATAATTCTGCAGGAAGACCTGGAAGAGGGACATTACATCGTCCTGGGCCCGGATACTCCCACCAGATTGAGCAGATTCGGGGCCCATTCGACAATCGACGTCTTCCTCACCAACATGGGGAACAACATCGCCCAGTCGGTACACAGAAAAAAATAATTAGTTTTAACAAGCGTGTAAAATATCCCCTCGTTTAAATCCAAGCTAAAGGAGGCGTAAACAACGAAATTGTTTGCAACTTTTCATGTGCCATACAACAATATCTTTCATACAACAGGCTGGATTCAGGCGTTATCTGGCTTAAATTTACATGTAATATCCCATTATATTCTGGCAAATCTAGCATTCCCTCTATGTGCATTAGATAACGCAACAAATTCAATGTTTCTTTTTATCTGTGTAGTACTCAGGAGCTCTGGGAGAGGTTCCGATAACTTGTCGACGACACCGTCGATTTCAACGTGCACCTCAAGTCTACTGATGCCATTGATCGGCAACTGAAGAGCATCGAGCAAGTGATCTCCCTGGCCCGGGAGCAACATGTACCAGGGATTGATCAGGTGAGCAACTCTGTACACATTGATAGACCCACTAAAGATTTAATACAATTGCAAAACGCCATCTGAAGGTAATACCAGCGAACTCAACGCTAAGACGTCACAGTAATCGAGTTACGAAAATTATAAGTGCAAGATTGGTTAACCTTAAAAATAACAATGTTGCCGACAAGATCCGCTCTCTCCCAGATTCTGAATTTTGATTTTTTTTTAAACTAAGCCAAGGCCCATTCCACCGTTGATGCCACTAGACAGCAATCGTTCTAAGGACGCTTGAAAAATCCTGCAGAAAAGGCTGGGGAAATAAGTCTAGGGTTTTTTTTCATTAGGGCGTATCTACAATTGAGAGATTCTCTCCGGGTTCGCTCTCTTTCATTCATTACAGCGCCATTATACAACTTACGCGGAATTCTTTAGTACAGATTCAAACACAACAGTGCTGGCTAGCATACTTTACAAATAGTAGAATGAAAAACGTAAAAGTGATTGGTTTATGAATGAAAGAGGGTGAGCCTGGAGAGGATCTCTCAATTGTAGATTCGCCCTAATTCAAAAAAACCCTAGAAGTCAACATTTCGTCAGCTCCCACTACCTCGGACATAACATCGTCAGTCCACACGAAGCTGCCGTTAGCGCGCTTATTAGTAAAATACATATAAGCCCGCACGGCTGAACAGAATAGTTGGAGATCTAAGCTGACGAATTATTGACTTATATCAAAGCCTCGAAGAACATGAAGGCCCCAGGTTTCGATAACATTATGAATTTGGAGGTCAAGCAATTGAGCCCCCAGTTCTATAACCATCTGGCGATGGTTTTCAACAAATGCCTCCGACTGTTGTAAGTCAGCCAAAGTCATCCCCATCCAGAAACCTGGTAAAAGATTCTTCATGTTCCAAGAGCTATAGGCCCATCAGCCTTCGCTCAGAAGTATCATAACAGTTTGAGAAAGCGATCCACCGTCGGCTTCTCTCGTCTGCAAATGAGCTTAACATCTTGCTCGACGAGCAGTTCGGATTCCAACGTACTCGCTCAACAGTGCACCAAATTAACCGAGTAACCAACATCCTCAGGCGGAACAAGTCTGTTGTGAAATCATCTGCCATGGCGCTTCGCGATGTCGAGAAGGTTTACGATAACGTGTGGCACGATGGCCTAGTGTATAAGCTAAAAAGATACAATACATCCCATACTCCAATTCTCCCAGACTTGTTCCGCCTGAGGATTGTAAAATAAGCCTTAACAACACAACGGTGGAATGGGCCAAATCCTGTGTCTATCTTGGCGTTACCATAGACAGCAAGCTTATTTTCAGGAAGCAGGTTGACAAAACTGTCACAAAGTGTTACGTTCTGTTGAAGCTACTGTACCCATTGACCAACAGAAGGTCTACATTATCTCTGAAAAACAAGCTTGCTGTCTACAAGCAAATCATACTTCCAGTCCTCAAGTACGGCATGCCAATCTAGGAGAGTTGCGCAAAAACATATCACCTGAAACTTCAGCGTGTTCAAAGTAAGTTCCTCAGGAAGATCCTGAACACCCACCACTATTTTTTTCGCTTCGGGTCATCGTAATGGATCCACTTTTCCTTTCCAGTAACAATACCATGTAGGAAACCCTTCCTTTTTTGTGTGGAGCAGCAATTCACACGTGAAAAAACACCCTTCGACGTATTTCGGCATCAAGTCCCAATGTCCTTGCTTTTGAATCATTCCCTAGGCTTCCAAACGATGTGAAATGACTTGTTGAGTCACACCCACTGAATCTGAAAGTTCATGTTGCGTTTGATATTAATCTTCTTGAAGTAAAGCCTCCAAATCTTCATCTTCAAACTTTTCCATCGGTCCGGGACGTTCCTTGTCTTCTACGCTGAAATCACTACTTTTGAAGCGTTCAAACCATTCATGAACCTTACTAACGGGTGTCCACTAAAAAATGAGAATGATTTCAATACTTTTCCATCACAACAAAAACGGCCGCATAGAAATGTCACTTTAGATGAATGAATCGTTGCACTCTCCAGAAAATTTTCATACACTCTTATTTCACTCTAACATGTTCAGTCGTGTTCAGCATGCCGTCGAAACAGGAAGAACTGCGCGCGCGTTGTACAATTCTTTCAAGCGAACGAAGATCGTGGAAAAAAATACACGGTGGACCATTTTTGTCGTGAAAAAGTTCCGATATCCACCGTATACCGTATCCTGGCATGCATGAGAGTAACCCGGAAGAAAGGTTGCGGCCGTCCAGCGAAAATAATGAATGAGAAAACGCTCCGCTCGCTGCGCAGCATGTTCAACAACAAGGATTCGGTAAGTCAACGGGAAGCAGCCCGAAAGTTCCATTGTTCGAAGTCACTCATCTGCAAGACGCTAAAGAAAGAAGGAATAGTGTGTAGAAAGAAAACCAGATCCCCAGAGTACACAGATGAGCAGATTCAAACCGTGAAATCCCAATGCCGCTGGATGACTCGGAATTACGGCGGAAAATCTTTCGTTCTGGACGACGAAAGCTACTTTCCTCTTTCGAAGTCTCAGATACCGGGAAACGACCGATTCTACACTAAGGACAAATCTACTACTCCTCCAAAAGTAATGTATAAGTTCAAGCACAAATTTGAATCGAAGGTTATGTTATACTTCGTAATATCCGATAAGGGTATTTCGAAGCCGTGGTTCAAACCAAGCGGTTTGGCCATCAACCAGGAGGTGTACCAAAGAGAGTGTTTGCAGAAAATACTCATCCCATTTCTTAAACAACATCACTCGGATGGCAAATACGTGTTTTGGCCGGACAAGGCATCATCGCACTACGCAAAAAACGCTAAAGTTTTTGGAGAGCCAAAATATACCATATGTCCCAAAAGACCGGAATCCGACAAATTTGCCACAGTGCCGTCCTATCGAGGATTTCTTCGGTCTTTTGAGCTCCATGGTATACAAGGATAATTGGAAGGCCAAGAACACCAAGCAACTTACCAACAGGATCAAAAGCTGCATCCGAAAAATCGATGTGGCTGCCGTCCAACGGTCATGTTCCAGCATAACGACTAAGCCGCGCGCACTGGCGGACCACGGACCATATGACAATATTCACTAAACTTAGTTTGAAGATTTAAGTTGACCCTTTTAATAAAATAAATCAGTTTGAACAAAACTTCACTGGTATTTTTTTCCTGACCCATTCTTTTCGTTCTCATTATTTAGTGGACACCCGTTATAAGTTGCAGCAATCATACGATGCGCTTCAGCCGAAGATTTTTTTTTTTTGAATGGAAAGCAAAAAGCAAAACTTCCCACAGAAATGTTGCTTATTGGTCTCAAATATCGACATTTTTGCGCGCACTAAAACATATGATGCCGATAAAAATGAACAAATGCAATGAAGCAGACTTGTTGACAGATGCCTAGTTCAACAACGAGGCGTTTTTGATTCGACATAATTCATTAATATTTACTGGTGGCACTATCTATTGGAAAACGGCAGTTTTCTATTTGCAGCCCTGATAAATGCATGATTCATTTTGATACACAGAGCTCATATCGCTTTTTGGGGAACGTCAATTAATTATGTCACGCAAAAAAATGACTTTTTTATAAATTTACAAAGTTGATTGGCATTCTCCTTAATATATATTTGCCCGTTGATGGTGTCGTTTGCTATGTATGGCTTGCTGAATTTGCCGCACCCACAGATCACCTGCCTTACCAAGTACTTCTAGGAAAATTTGTTGACCTTGTTCTTCCGAAACTTCTACAGAAAATCTAGGTGGGACTTTCCGAGGAAAAGCTATAGGCCGCTTTAATGTACGTCTTGTCGTCTATCCAGATGCATTTCGGCTGCCGCAACCACTTACGATACAGCTTCCTGGCACGGGATTTGGCCACCGTATTCTGTTTAACGGTTCGATTAGGTGTCTTCCTTGCCTCGAAGACATGAAGTCCGGCCCGCTGAGCTTCATGGCCACGTTCCGAATCGAATGGTTCAGATTTCGCTTTAAGTAATGCCTCTCACCTTCCTTGCGTTCACCGGGTCGGTCGTCTTCGCTTTTTTTTTCCACTGCCAGCTCCCGTTGAGTCGTCTGAGTCGACGATTTTACCACATGAGACAATGTCAAATTGTCGATTCCCAACTGTTTCATGATCGACATGTTGGACTGGCCTAGATTTTCCACGACCGCGCTCATATTTTTTTTGTCGAAGCTCTTCTTGCTTAGAAGCCATCTCGATAGCCACTTGACCAGGGATGCCAGATATTTTTTCCAAATGTCTGCGATAATAATTTGAAATGTCTGGGAATGTCTTAAAAAGTCTGTAAATTTGTTTTTGCAAATTTAGACTTCATTCAACGAAAAGACTTAAAAGGAGAGCGGGTTATGTCATTTTCGCTTTATCTATGAACTTTTTGACGTAGGACTACGTCTGTGTTTTCAATACTGGGGTACACGTTCGAATTGCGAAAATTTGGAGCGTCACGAAAAATATATAGGTTTTGAACGATAATAACTAAGTCATTCCACGATTGATTTTCAAAATGTTTGCACCAATCGTTCGGAACATTTTCTACGCTTCGATTTGAATATTAAAAGTTATTGATTTTTAACATTCAACTATTGACATTAACGCAAATATAAGGTGATGTCTTATAATGCCGATTTTTCAGACTAAATTTACCAAATACACAGTACTTTGCTATCACAGACTTCAAATTTAAGTAAAGAACGTCTCACATGCAGCAGTGCACGATATAAAACAAGGACACCTTCAAATTTTCTTCATTCGCTCGGCAGCCATGGAGCTGTGCAGAGCGGCAATGGGCCAGTACTGCTCTGACAGCTGACGGTTGCAAGTACCCTGCAGAAAAGTACGCGGGCGAGCAACCAGCTAGAATGATGACTCAGCTGCTGTCGCAAGCAAGTGGCCTTTTAAAGCAGTCGTGCCAAGCTCGTGGCAAATTTATCAAATATGATGTACATGTATATGCATAGATATATATGTAGATTATTTCGAAATAGTTACGTAGTCCTACGTCAACTTTGCGTACAACCCCATTGGGCTGTCCCTTATAGTTTTTCAACAAGACGAATCTAACAATGAGAGATCCAGTCTCGCTCTCTTCCATTTACTACAGCGCTATTCTAAAACTTTTGAGGGGTTCTTTAGTATAGATTGAAACACAACAGTTAAGGCTAGCATACTCTACAAATAATAAAATGAAAAACGTAAAGGCGATTGGAATATGAATGAACGAGAAAGTAATCAAAAAGAGTCTCTCAATGTTAAATATAAACAAATGAAAAAAGTCCCTAGATATGTGTGATTATACAAACATTCCTGCGTGTTTTTCTTGGATTGTATGCAATCTTACATTATTGTTTCATATTTTTGAAGCAATCACATAAATGACACAATTTTCTATATATTTTTTTTTTCTAATAACGATCTGTCCTGTTTTGTCCAGATCATTTGATAAATTCAACAGATTTTTCTTTGTCGATATATATACATTGAATGACAATGAACTAAAGAATCAACTTTCTGTTACATAAATTAAAAAGTTGAAGTGAATTTTTTTTTTTTATTTCATCCATAAAAAACACTACAATGAAACTTATTGTTATGATATAAAATTTTTGGGTAACAAGGAAGTTTTTTTTATGTTAAAATCAAGGGGCTATCAACTTGCGTATCTTCGATTTATTTATCGGTATTAAAAAAGATCATTTTATATTTTTGCTTAAATATTTTTGTTATACCTTCTGCGTATATTTATTGGAGTATTGAGTGTTATTTTGGGTATTATGCATTTCACGCAGTATTTCAGCCTTGTATAAGAATCAAGATTAAGCTGTTACTTATTTGTGAGTTCATTCATATTTTGATACGGTATATATATTTTTAAAGCTTGTGTTCATGGTTTACTATGTTGGTCCAACGTCCTATCCACATCGTGTGCTTCCATAGGTGTTATTTTTTACGGCTGGCTAGTAGAGCCTGCACAAACCCACTGTCTTGACGTGCACAACTCTGTTAAGAGTCCCACGCTGACACGTTGACGATAATTGGCCGCCCATAACATGGAGAACAGCTGCCGTTTAGAGCCGCCCCTAACACGGAGACGCTGAGGTTGGTGAAGGCCTGGACTTTTACCCTTTTAGCGGGATGACTCACTTCGATAGGGCTGCTTTAGGATATTTGTGGGATTTTGGAAGAAACCCAACAGAGTCCATCAACTACTAACAACCCCCTCTCTCCCACATCCTGCCTGCCTGGGAATGCTTATTTAATTCGGACCTAACCTCCATATTTGAAGACCGTTCATGATGCGCAACCTAGGACCCATCGGATGGCTTGCAGCTCAGCTCCACCAGTGTCCACCTACTAAACAGATTTCCCGGGTATTTATGGTTTAGTTGATAGATTGAATTCAACATCTGGGCTCCATTCAACATCAGCTAATCATGGCGTGAAGAAAGTCACAGCATGCTGACATCACGGAACATGTGTGATTGGCTGAAGGCTCGAAGGACTCGCAGTGAGCGGTCATCGAGGAGATTGAATCAGGCGAGCGGGTTGATCAGACAAGTGGCTAAGCTAGTTTGTCTGGACATGAGTGAGCCTTCTAATTGTCGAGGTGAAGCATTTGCACGCTACAATTGAGGCATCTGTAAGGTGCCCATTTCTTTTTATTAAGGACCTCTATTGTTCCTCTGGAGGACAATACGCAGTGGCAGTGTGCCCAAATCGTCAAGTAGGAAAACTCTTTTCGGTTCGACATAGGGCGGGCTTGCCATCGTCGATCGACTTCGTTTGAAGGAAGCCCCTGCAGTCAATGACCCCGAAATTCCAACCCATCGACAACCGCCATTCTACTGTCCGTCGTCACAGCCAGATCGCCATCTTTCCACCACGACAAATCAGTCATCGCTGGACGCTCGTCGGAGTCTAGTAGGATCTTCATGGTACGTGCCGGTAATTTCGTGTATACAGATAAATACACCAGAAGCAACGTTAATCCCCTGTGTTTTAAATAATTTGAAACTTCGAGCACCTATTTTATTCCGCGCAGCCTCTCCGGTTTCCCAGTAATGCGCCGACCCTGTGACTAGCTCCGAGTCTCGCACTGCTGTCGGGTAAATCATAAGTATCAAAAGGGCCTATAAACTGCTTATCTCCGGGCCCATTGTGTCTGCTTTCGTTTCCTCAAGAATTCTTACTTCAATAATAAATTAAAGCTACGCTTTTTTCAACAAAGCTTCTTACCGTAGCTAATACTGTTCAGATACTTTTACTTTTTAAATCCGAACCTCGGAGAACTCCTTTATATGAAATTTAAAATATATTTCAAATGTCTGTAAAAGTCTGCAACAAAAATAAAATGTCTGCTAAATGTCTGCATCGTTCAAAAAGTATGCAACAAAAATGAAAAGTCTGCAAATTTACAGACATGTCTGTAAATATGGCATCCCTGCACTTGACAGATTGTGATTTTACTCATGTAAACATTACACACTCAAATCACATGCAAACATTGCACTCTAAACTAATTTTACCTGCCGATCTGCCGGGTTCGGAGGACGTCTGCATCGAGTTGTCTCAAATTATAGTGTTCCATCTAATGTGTCACAGAGCGTTGCGATTGGTTGAGTGAATTGGAGATCGGTAGATGCATAGTGTTGGGAGCGGGCACGGGGGGCTTCTGGAGACACTAAAAAATGAGAATGGTTTTAACTCTCTCGTACCAAACCACAAACGTGCACATGGGGAGACAGAGAGTATTGATTCAAATAATCTCTCTTTCATATGTGCACAGTCAGCCATTTAAACTCAGTTTTGAGTCGTTTTTGACTCACTTTCGTCAAAGGTGGAGTCACTTAAATTTGAGTGAATGTTACTTGCATTGACAAGTCGACTAATCAAAAACATCGACTCAAATCAGATGGATGTGTTTGATTTGTCGACTTGTCAATGCAGGTGGATTTGGATCAATGCAGGTCGACTTGCATCAATACAGGTAACATTTACTCAAATTTGAAAGACTCCAATTTTGACGAAACTGATTCAAAAACGACTCAAAACTGAGTTTAAACGGATGGCCGTACACATAGAAAAGAGAGATTATTTGAATCAATAGACTATTGCATTGAAAAAGCTAACCTCACTTTTGACCATGAGAGTATGAGAGATCGCAATAATCGTCGTGTTCCCCGTCATGTTTTCTCACACACGAATGTCTGAACACAAGGGCACCAGTATCTGTCAAATCTGGGGTGTGACGTCACTGTCTCCCCAACAGAATCGCATGTTTTGTTGTGTTCCAACTTACTCAGTTGTGTTAAAAATGCCGGCGAAGCAATTCTATCAAACGGACATAAATCACGGCAAAAAGTTCACTGTGAACTATTTTAAAACTGAGAGTGTTGCAGTTTCAACCATCTATCGTATCCTGGCATCCCCAGGAACAGCTCGTAGGAGCGGTAGTGGGATACCGGCCAAAATAATGAACTAAAAGAAAAGACTTAGATTGTTCCATAGTTCTTTTAACAACAAGGATTCGATTAGTCAATCTGATGCAGCAAAAAAGTTCAAAACTACGCAACCTTAAATCTGCTAGACGTTGAAGAAGATAGGAATAGTCTGCCACAGAGCGCACCAGAATAAACAGAGCAACAGATATCAACCGTAAGATCCCAATTCCACTGGATGACTCGAAATTACGCCGGAATTTTTTTTGTTTTGGATGATGAAAGCTACTTCCCTATCTCAAAAACCCACATCCCAGGAAACGATCGATATTATTCTGATAACATTTCTACTGCATCTCCGAACGTGATATATAAGTTTAGGCATAAGTTTGAGCAAAAGTTGATGTTTTATATTGCCATATCTGAGAGAGGAATTTCCAAACTATGATTCAAACCCAGTGGTTTGTCAATTAATCAATATACCAATATCAATGTTTGAAGAAAATTTTGATTCCGTTTCTTATAATGCAAATGGAAATTACATGTTTTGGCCGGATAAAGCGTCGTCGCATTATGCGAGAAAAACATAACCCTTCTTAGAAAGCCAAAACATCCCGTATGTTCCAAAACACCGCAATCACAAAAATTTTGACCCAGTGATTGAAGATTACTTTAGATATTTGAGTTCGCTGGTGTACAAAAACAACTGGAGAGCCAAGGACTGTAAACAACTGATTAATTGAATCAAGAGATGCATTCGTCAAATTAATAATAAGGCATCTGTAAAATGCTCCTGTTCAAACATCAGTGCAAGCTTCGTAGAAAAGCTGATGACGGACCGTATTCAAATGTTAATTTTTTTTTAAATTATAGATTTGAACCTTCAAAATAAATCAATCAGTTGTTTTTTCTTTAAACAAGTCTTTTTGTTATGGCCCTTGAAGAAAATTCTAATTTTTTAGTTCTACCCTGTTAGTTTACCAGGTCTTGCTTAGCGATGATATAATGAGTAAAATAGTTTTTATAATGTAATGTAGTACTAGTTCGATGTTCTTGAAAAAAAAAATACTTGAAAGTCAGATCTACATGTATGCTTTGTTTACCATTGCAGATTTTTCCAGGGAGCAGGCATGAACTATATTTGCTTAAGAAAATAAAAAAATGGGCATTTGAAGATGTTCTTTTCGTTTAACAAATGGCTAAAATATTTACCTGCACTTAGTAATTCAGAAAAAGCACCAAAAAATGAAAAAAGTGCCACTAAATTATTAAGGCCTGTGCCAACAAATAATGTGTGATCAGCATTAAAAAACTAGGAATGAGAAATAAAAGATGAGAAAAGATCTTCGGATAATCTAATTGTGACCGGTAAATCTATCAAATAAAGCAACAGCTATTAGTATATGTGCAATTAAATATGGCAGTATTTCCGCCAAATTATGTAATTTGAGCACTAAACTATTCGCATATGTCTTTTAATTTTGTTGGATTTTCCCATAAAAACAGTAAAATGAGCAATGGATAAATAAATATCCATTGCTCATTTTACTGTTTTTATGGGAAAATCCAACAAAATTAAAAGACATATGCGAATAGTTTAGTGCTCAAATTACATAATTTGGAAATACTATCCATATTTAATTGCACATATACTAATAGCTGTTGCTTTATTTGACAGATTTACCGGTCACAATTAGATTATCCGAAGATCTTTCTCATTTTTATTGCTCATTCCTAATTTTTAATGCTGATCACACATTATTTGTTGGCACAGAACTTAATAATTTAATGGCACTTTTTCATTTTTATTGCTCAAATCTCTCTTTTAATTGATGATTAATTATGCTGCCTTTAACAAATTTTTCGTTTCTACAGTATTCAAAAAAACTTGCAGTGCATATTTTTTTAGGAATCGCTTTTTTATTTTTTTTTTTATTTTCCGTTGGCCTATCTCCTCACATAGTGACAATCACCGACGCCAGGAAGACGACTCCACCACCTGGACCCTACTTTTATGATGAATATGAGCCGGGACCAACGGATTTACTTCCCTTCTGCAGGAAGACGTGACTAGATTTTTCCGGCTCAGAAAAACCACCGACGTCAACTGGGATTGAACCCAGACCCACTGGGGTGCACGCTTACCACTACACCACCGATTTTGGCAACCACCTTATAGTAACCAAACACAAACTTTAAAAAACGAACCGTTTTCGCAGTATACTTACTTTAAAGCATCCGTACCGTTTGAATAAATGCCCTATTTGAAAAAATGTATTTTCGATGAAATTAAATAGCTGTGCAGGAGGCATTCAAATCAGAAATGGTTGACCAGTATAGATTCAAACAGTTACTTACTCTTGTTAGTTTAAAGGGTTTGTGAGAAAACAACTTTGTTTTCTTTGAGGGTGTAATTTGGTTTTATTCACACTTTTTGCCACAATCCTTTTTTTCGAGATATATGTAAATATTTATGTTGATAAGTAATATTCTATAAATTCATTCCTAATCCTT